>SJYC01072369.1:0-11378 GCA_006408675.1 Madoqua kirkii
GGGGTGGGGATGGGGAGGGGGTGGGGAGGGGCAGGCCCCCGTGACAAGATCCTCTCCCAGGGTCTGTGTTACTCCTGGGTCCTTGCTAAGCTTTCTGATCTCTCTCAGGAGCTGAAGGGCATTTTATTTGGTTTTAAAATATTTTCTTCATTCAACTGTTTAAAAATCAGATACCACAAACATAAAACAAGTCCCCAAATCAAAAGATAGGTTGAAACTGAATTAATTAAAAAAAAAAACCTGACTGGATAAAGAATTAATACACAATGTGCATGCATGCTAAGTTGCTTCAGTCGTTCTGACTCTTTGTGACCATATGGACTATAGCCCACCAGCCTCCTCTGTCCATGGGATTCTCCAGCAGGTATACTGGAGTGGGTCACCATGTCCTCCTTCAGGGGATCTTCCTGACTCAGGGATTGAACCTCATTTCTTATGTCTCCTGCTTTGGCAGACAAGTTCTTTGCCACTAGCACCACACATTAAACCTATTTAAAAAGTAAGGAATATGTGGTCAAATAAAAACAATGGATTCTTTTGTAACAGCCCACCGTCTTATGTACGGTAATATAAATAAGTAGTCGCATTTTCTCATGTCAACGGTGGGTCTGTGGGCTCTGCTAGCTGTTACGCACGCTGAGAGCAATTCCCACAAAATGTTCCTGGAACAATTAGCAAGTTCAGACACCCCACTCTACTCCGTATTGGCAACTAGCAGTGCTTTATTTTTTGACTTATTTTTTTAAATTTAGCAACTATGAGTTGCCAGTCCTCCTATTTGAACTAAATGTGAGAGGACCAACCTCTATGCCCTACCTCCCAGGGACTTTCTGTTTGAATTTTTTATTCTTGCATGGGGTGGCATTGCTCCCTCCTTTTTCAAGTGCCCTCCTATTCTACTCGCCCAGACCTTGATGGTAGCAGCATGGGGACGGTCCCCTTCTAAGAGACACAGGTTAGCTGTCAAGGACCGTTACCCACAGCCATCCATTGATCGAACATTGAGCAGCTGTTGTGTGTCGAGTACGCTCTGCCTTTGACAGACACCTGTGCCCATGTCCACAGCATCCTTGCCAGTTAGGTCTCCCTGTAACACCCGCTGGGCACATGAGGTTGAGCTACTAGCCTGAGCATATACAGCTGGTCAGTGGCCCTGATGGCCCACCCACCGGCTCCTTGGTACCTGACCATCACTCTCAAGGAAGGGGGCAGGTGGGAATGCTCAGGACTAGGGACTCCTCCAGGCTTGCCCATACCAGGCCTCCTCTCTGGGCTGGCCGAGGTGATTTTCTCAACCTCACTGAGAAAGACGCTTCAGCCTCGGGCATAAGCTTGAGAGCATCCAGGACATTTCTGCTCTGCCTGACGGGCTTCCCTTTAACTTTGGCTGCTGGACTAAGCTGAGGCACAGCTCACTGCTGCTTGGTGCTCATGGATTTAAAGTGCTCGACAGACCAGTGAGGCTGCCACTTCTGTTTGTGACCTTGTGTAACAGGTGCTGAGAGCCCTGGGATCTCCATAGCAACAGTCCCAGGAGGAGAAAGGCAGGTGTGATGTTCACCTTTCCTAAGGAGGGGCAGGCAGATGCTTCACTCCAGTTAGAACCAAATCCCTGCAGCAGGCTGGCTGGGGGAAGCCCTTCCTGGACGCTGTTCCTGGTGCTCCTGACTCCTGTCCCCTCATCATGCTCATTGCCTCTGGGGCTCTTTTGCAAAGTTCGACCTCTGCCTGTTAGTTTTGGTGGGTGATGGGAGAACTTCCTTCACAGTCCCCATCTGTGCAGGGACAAATCAGCCCCTGGACAGGCACGAGGGATGCCAAGAGTGACAAGGGCTCAGCAGCTGTGCCTGACATGGGTGGCACGATGCCCAGGCACAGACTCCCCAGCCTCCTGTCCAAGTTGTGCACCTCCACTTTCCCTGCTGCATTTTTCTCCACAGGCAGAAGAAATCCTCTCTTTCAGTACTGGATCTCTTATCTCCTTCCTCTGGCTCTGATTGGATAACCCCGGTGCTCTTTCTATAAGCAGCCTGCCCCAAGTTCTTGGTGGGTGCAGGGGTGGAGCAGAGGCGGGTATTCTGTTCACAAGGCCCCTCAGTAGCATGCCTTTCTGTAGCTGGTTCTGGGCTTGCCTTTTCCTCTCCTCCTCCTCCTTAAATGTACTTTGGCATCTCTGCGTTGGTTCACTCCAAGTTAGGCAAGGGCCAAAAGACTCGAGGAACAGGGACATGGCTCAGTTGCTATTGGCAACAACTTGATTCTACTTTTTTCCCAACTAGGCAGTTCAAGTGACCCAACTATGGCCACAGGGGAGAGCGCTGCTGAAGTTTAGTGGACGAGACAGCAGGTCGGGTCACTGGCTGGGCAGTGTGTTTGATTCTTCTCAGGACCCACAAGGACAGCAACCCCACCCTCCTAAGGGCACGTCTCATCTCCTGTGAACACATTTACGCAGAACACATCCATGGGTTGGGGTCCTTGGTTAAGCCAGCTGCCAAGGCAGGGTTTTGAAGGCAGAGGTGGTCAACATGCTGTCTCCCACCGCCCCAAAGCGTCATCTTTCTGGGGATGCCCAGGTTCATTTAGAAGCATATGCAAAGAGAGCTGACTCATTTCTCTCTCCTCTCTATTATCTGGAATGCAATTAGGTGGGCATTTATCAGACAGGTATTCCTAATCTGAAAAAGTGCAACAGGGGACAGGTCAAGCAGCATTTTTCAAGACATCTCTGGGTTGATGGAATTCCTAGCCATCAGGAACCTTCTTACTTCCCCTCTGAACCCTTTTCACATGTCCCTGCAATGCTGGACAGGTGATGGGTTGGTTCCTTAGCTCTCTTCTCCCCTGCTGGTCTAGCAGGTAGAAAGGAGATTTTCCCATTTCCCACAGGACTTGGCCCTGGGCCACAGATTAACTGAAGCTGTAAGGGGGGGGGGGCGAGGTACTAAGCTTAAGGATGCTGCTGTTGGATTTAAAAGCACCTTCAAAGGTAGGGGGCATTTCTGCTAGGGGCTCAGGAATGAGTGACAGGATCACTACCCAAAGACATTATTTGAACATTGCCTCTAGGACAGCAGACTCATCTCCCTGCCACTTCTGGGACCCCTTGGCTTCTTGCTTCTCAGGAAGAAAAAACAAAACAAAAAACTATAGTGTAAAAAAAAGGGGGGGGGTTTAACATCAAAAAAAGGATGCCGCTGACTGTCCATGGAACTAGGGCGCGAGAACAGGAGGGGTGGGTGGAGATGAGGCCATGGACACACAGATCGTCTCTTCTGGTTTGGGGAGCACCTTCTGTTGCAGAAGGCCCCCAAGGAAGGTTAGAGCGTGCGGACGCCGGGATCACTCACCCGCTGCTGGAAGGAAGCCGCCTCGGGGGTGAAACGCAGCGGCCATTCTGACTCTGCGCCAGCAGCACTAGGCAATTGTGTTTTTAGAAAGGGAAGTGAAGAACAACTTATCCAGCGGAAACCGTGAAGACCGGTGGCTTTAGGGGAGCCCCTGCCCAGACGTGCACCCAGCAGCAGCAGCGGCGGTGGCGGCAGCGGCAGCGGCGGGCAGGCGGTCCACGCGCGGAGGCACAGGCAGGTGTGCCGCGTGTGTGCCGCACGACCATACACTGGACAGGGAAGCGTGCAGCGGGCAGGCAGCACATGCACCGGTGTACGTAGCCGTGCACACGTCCATGTGCGCGTTTACACCACAGGCACTTACAAGAGCGTCTCGTGCAAGGTTCATAAGCGACCACGTGTCTGGCTGTAGAGCTTTACCTCAGACTCCTAAGTGCCCATCTAAAGCATTTACCTTAAGAGACATCTATAAACCCGATTTTCCTCAGGACAAAGCCATTTATTTGTGTCAGACGAAATGGCTTCTGTGCTTCTGTTTCTGTCGATACTACAAGTAGGGGGAGTGTGCACCCCAGGGGGCTGGTTTAAGAGGGATTTCAAGGCATCCCTGGATTTCAAAGCCACTTGGTCGTAACTCCTCCGACAACCCCTCTTTGTAGTATAGCACTTAAAAACGAGAAGCCTCTGTTTATCTGGCAGACGAAACAACCGGACCTGGGGAGGCTGCGCTGCTCAGGGCGGCTCCAGCCCGGCAGCGAGTGGCAAGATGAGAGTTTCTGGGAATGAGGCTCTGCCATGTAGGGCGGTACCTCTGGAGAACTGGAGTTCACGCTCTGCTAGGGGAGCACCAGCTTTGATCTGGGTCTGGAAGCAGGAGGCTTCTTAGGGTCCTGCACCTCAGGGGATGGGAGCAAATGCCAGATCCTGGCAACAGAGGCAGTGCTTCCCTGGCGGCCCTCCCCATGTCCTGGCACCATGTTGCTACAAGCCCCCAGGTCCTACAGCTTCCTAGGAAGAGCAAAGGGGCCCTGGGAAAGAGACCACAGGGCAGAAGCCGGTCTGCTTGGTGCCACAGTCCCTCCATTCTGAGAGAAAGCAGAGAAACCAGCTCTTTGAGTTGACTTTAAAAATAAGACAGTAATAATAGCTACCATTTGTTGAGTAGGGTCATGAGCTGGTTGCCGTAATAAATGAAAGTGCTTTGCACACACTGTCGTATTTGAGATATCTGTGTCCCCATCCTTAACTGCTAAATAAAACAGTAATACCTACTTTGCAGAACACTGTTGGAAATCAGATAAAGAATAAGAGCTAAGCATGGGCTGCAGGTAACATCATCTTAATAGAAAATAATAACAATACAAAGAGTTATGCTTGAGCTTATATACTGCAAACACTATGCTAAGCATCTTATGTATTTTTTCCCTTCTAATCACTTACTCTTTTTTTTTTTTTTAATTTGGCCACTGCCTATATAGCATGTGGGACCTTAGTTCTCTAACTAGGGATCAAACCCACACCCCCTGCAGTGGACGGTTGAGCCTTAACCACTGAACCACTAGGGAAGTCCTTAATCATTTCCTCTTATCTCATGTTTACAAGGTGCAGAAACCCAGGCTTGGAGGTGCTGCCTGAGTCACAGAGTTAAGTGGTGGAGCTGGAGGAGAACCTAACTCCCTCTCAGGCCAAGATCTGCTCGACACAGATGCCGACACTGTGACATTGTGAGCACCAAGACACGGCAGCTGTTTGTGCCATGCCCTCACTTAGTGACAACGTCCACCCCAGGCAGTAGACATCACTGTACCCCTTGGGCAAGTGAGCAACTTGCCTAGGGTCTTATCCCAACTCCAGATGGAGAAATAGAATTCAGCTGGGGCTGCCCAACCCCCAGCTCGAGCCCACTCGCTACATTCTGGTGGGCACTAAAGGAACGTTGTTCTTGGGGGCAGAGCTAGTAGGTCATCTTCAGTAGGGGATGAAAATGCAATTGGGGGAAATATCACTGCTAGGTTTTCAACAGCATTTAACCCCAGATGATTGGTGCCACTCAGTCATATCCCAGATAGCCAACTGCCAGCTGGCTAAAGAGCTCTGCGATGGTTCAGGGCAGTCAGCTCCCAGGGGACAGTTGGAGCCTCTCAAAAGAGACTCCTGCCAGGGCAAGATGCACCTCTCTGGGTAGTTCTCCACGCAGTCCCGGGGAGGATGGAAATAAAGGGGACTCAGATATCACACCTGCACAAAGCTGTTGAAGGGCAAGCTGGGGACTCTGGCGGTCACCCTGTCACTCTCCCACCCCCGCCACATGCCTTCCTGGTGATCCTTCTCCTAACATCCTGCACATCTAGAAACAGTTCAGCAAAGCTGTGATCGAAGGCCAGCAAATGATAGGCTCTGAAGCTGTCATTACCAAGGAAACCATCCTTGAGGATATGACCACAGGATGGTGACCACTCTCAAAGCTAATGGTTGGATCCTTTACATATTTAGAACCTTCCAGCATTGTCGAGGACAGAGAATCCACCAGCAGTTCCCCTTTACTTTTGCTGCAGCTCCTAAGGTTTGATTGAGCTTTGTGTCAACTGCTCCATGTATATTTCCCAACTTAACCTGCTATGATGTAAACGCCAGGCCCTTTATCCTTTGACAGTCGTCTTTTTCCATTAGGGGTGGAGATTCAGATGCACCATGCTCCTGGTGTAAAGGAGAAAGGCCAGGGGACAGGGAGTAAAACCATTCTCCATCCCTGTGAAAAAGTACAGTCACGCTCCCCAGTCTGGACCTCCATATCTCTCTCTCCCCTACCTCTGACATGCAGGCATTAATCACCCACAACAGAATTTTAAAGGTCTGTTAGGAGGGGACACGGGAGAAGGAAATGGCAACCCACTCCAGCATTCTTGCCTGGACAATCCTGTGGACAGAGGAGCCTGGAGGGCTGCTGTCCATAGGGCCGCATGGAGTCGGACACGACTGAAGTGACTTAGCCTGCATGCATGCATTGGAGAAGGAAATGGCAACTCACTCCAGTGTTCCTGCCTGGAGAATCCCAGGGACAGGGGAGCCTGGTGGGCTGCTGTCTGTGGGGTCGCATAGAGTCAGACACGACTGAAGTGACTTAGCAGCAGCAGCAGCATGAGGGGACATAGTAACAATCAATACTGACCGGGCTTTCTTTAGCTTCAAAATGCATCTTATTAAAACTTTGCTGCCTTTATCGGGATCGCCATGTTTAATGAGAGGCCTCAAAGAATTTGAAAGCAAAAGATGAGGAGAGGAGAAAGCCCTAAGCTGTAATCACCATAATTACACAATTCCATGATGAGGTGAACGCAGCCTGGCAAAGCCCGAGAGAGGAGGGAGTATCATTTGCAATCAGGTTGGTCCTCAGGACAGCAGGAAAGAATGCTGCAGGATAGTTCGTCCCTTCCCCTCAGTTGGGCTAAAGATGAGTCCTTATGGCAGGGCCCAGGAGGAGGGGGCCCATGGGCATAATTTCCCCTTGCTCTAAGGTCTCAGGGGGCGTGTTCTGCTCCTGGCCCGGCTTGGGTGCCAGTTTGTCCACCTGGAACCAGCAAGTCCCATCGGGTAAACTTAACTGGCTTGATCATCTTTACTGCTCTCAATAAAACACCCTTTCTGGATGGGAATGATGTCAGGCCAAGCTTTCTCCAGTGCAGAGCCAGGGAACCCACCAGCAGTGCTCAGCCTCCCTGAGCCCATGGGTACGAGTGTCCTCCGCTCACTAATCCCCTCTCAGGCATTTGGGGAGAGAGCCTTTTGCCCAGGGCTCAGCTGCAGAAGCAGTGATTGGCTTAAACAACCAAAAACAAAAGGCAAGGATGACTTTGCCTTGCTTGAATTGCAACTGCTTGAGTTGCAATTGCTTGAAGGGCAGCAGTTCCTCTTCTTGACAGTGGTCTTGCTCTGACTTTATCATAATCTAGCTTTATTTTTTCCTTCAAGGTAGAGTCAAACCTGACTCCTCTGGATCCTTCTTCTCCAGTTGCAGCAAACTCACTCCATTTGATCTGTTCTCCTTTCCCATAGTTTATTTATAAACCTATGATAACATGCAATGTTTCACAAATATGTAATGCACCTGAGGACTCTCCTTGGAGGAGGTGGGTGGAATCCAGTATGGAACCTGTTCTACAATATCCCTGGCCATTCGACACCTAAATGTTTCCAGGGAGCGCCCTGTCCCTTGAGGTGACACATTCCACCCCTGGGAAGTCGATACTGTTAGAATATTCTTAGGAGAGTGACCCTGCCCATGTCTTCTAGCCATTTGTTCTAGCTTTGTCTGGGACAATCCAGAACTGCCCACTCACTCTGGGGGACAAACACACATAGAGCTCCTGATGGTTTCTGAATCTCCTTGCATGCACGCTAAGTCGCTTCAGTCGTCTCTGCCTCTTTGTGACTGTAGCCCACCAGGTTCTTCTGTCCACAGGATTTCCCAGGCAAGAGCCCTGGAGTGAGATGCTATGCCTTCCTCCAGGGGATCTTCTCCACCCAGGGGTCAAATCTGCAACTCTTAACATCTCGTGCATTTCTCTTTCCCACTAGCGCCAGGGCAGGACGTATGTATATACTTCAGTTTCATCTGACTGGGCTTCCAGAGTCCCCAGATATTCTTTTCTAAATTGTCTCTAGTTTGCTGAATTTCCTGATAAAATAAGAGAGCTTGGAAACAAGATTCAACACAGTCTAGAGCAACACTGAGAGCAATGGAGCACTCTGACCATTCCACTTTGTTATCACAACCTGAAGATACTTAAAAAAAAGTGATTGCCTCCACTTTTACCTTTATCAAGCTTGCAGTCAGCTAGAACCCCCAGAGTTTTTAAAACTTGAATTACAGTGAAGGCTAGGAATGCCATCCTATAGTTGTGAGACTGAATTTTTTTTTAACATAAATTTTATCTGGCTAAATTATACCTGGTTGTTTGGACCCATCATTCCACCTGAAGGAGATGGTCTTAACACGGCGACCATACTACCTGTCAAATGAGTAATACCTTCTAGGTGTGCGTCTTTGAGACTGGCATGTTTGTCTCTTCATCTGAGTCACCAAAAAGGATGTTGGACTAGACAGGGCTGCGGCTAGACTCTGGTGGCAAACTGCATGCCCGTGGACATAGATCTATGAATTCCCCAGCCATTTGGCCGCTGGCACTGCCGGGGTAGCTATACACTCTCCACCCCATCCCACCATCCCACCCATGGGGGAGCCCCAAAACAAACACTCCAGGGTCTTTCTCTCCTAGGCCTTCGGCTAATGTCACTGAACTGAAGATCCCACTGCTCCAAGCTCTTTTCAGCTCCCCTGGGGTGTCCCAGTTAGCATTCTGCTTCATAGCAACGTTTTAGGGATTATTTCTGCCTATGGATTTGTATCCTGCCTTTCTTCCAGAATACTGTTTCCCAAACTCAGTCAGAACCAACGTGCTCATCTGCTGCTTACACACAGGAAGACTCCCATGTTGCTTTTCACCAGGAGCTCATTTTGGAAGAATGCCATGGCCATCTTGCTCCTCAGCCTTTGAAGTCCTTAGGCCTTGAACACTCTGACTTCCAACCCTCCAGTGTGGACACAAGCAGAGTTGGGTCTCTTCTCCCTGACCTTGACATTGGCAGTCTGGTCCGCTTCCTAGGTTCCTGCTATTCCAAAGCCTGGCTAGCGCCTGGAGGCTTCCCTCCTGCCCCTTGTGTGATGCCATCTCCCCTGGCAGGTCCAAGGCAGATTCTGTCCTGGGCAGAAACGGGCATCCTGTACCCTACTCAGGCCTGCCCTCCCTGCTGCTCATCCTGCCAAGCGCCTGCCATCGGTCACCTTCACCCTCTGCTTTCTCACTGGACAGATGGGAACCCTGGGCCATCCTCGCGTGGCTCCCTGGGGACAGGTGCCAGAAATCTCACTTCACAAGTGACAAGGAACAGGCTGAAATCCCACAACCCCATCAGCTGCTTCTCAAGTGGGAGCTCCTTCTAGAAGGACGTCTTTCCTGAGTTGGTGGGGAAGGGGGGAGGTGGGAGGAAGGCTCTGTTATGGCAAAGGGCTGCAGGTCAGCTCCCAAAATAGCTTCCTGCCTGGCGCATCCATCGCCGGCTTGCCCCCAGCCTGCCTTGCGGGAGACTGGCAGGGCTGCGATTTGGATTGGAATCAGTGGCTGTAAACACACAGCTGTGCCTTTCTGCCTCACAGGAGTCTTTCACTTGACTGCTCTGCACAATGGGGTCTGGGGAAGGCAGGAGCTGGCCGGGTGGGGGAGAGGGAGGAGGAAGGAGCAGTTTTGCAGTGCCGAGCTCTCCCCTGTGTCTGGGGGCTGAGTCACTGGTGCACTTTTGCTCGAGTGGGCACTCCGCAGGGAGAGGGTTTTTGGCTGCTTTTGGTTGACAGATGAACCATCAGCTACAATAGCTGGGGGCTCCTCCTTTCCAGAGGAGTGGCAGGGCATAGGGCTGGGTTTCTCAAAACTGACCACCTCTGACTTTTTTGATCAAAAAAAATCTCCCCCTTCCCCAGGGTTTCAGAAAGAACTTCTCCAGGGCCCTCATGGGGAACCATTTTATCTCTTTGTCACCTCTGTATCCTGCCAGCCAAACTGATTCAGCCATCTTAACATATTATCGTTGGTTTGCAAAAAATCAGACTTTTACATTTTCCTTTTCTAGCTACAAAACTAAAAGAGTAAACATGCTTTTTCAAACTTCACTTGGACCCAAGATGGAGAGAGAGGAATAGAGACTGGAGGAGACTTGACCTTCCGCTGACTGTGACCAGGATGACATGCCCTCTCGTGAGCTCTTTTTGGGCATCTCCGAGAGGACAGTGTCGAGCAGCCCAGAGGTCTCCAGGGACCCAGAAAGGGTGGTCACAGGAGGGAGGCAGTGTGCTGCTGAGGTCCCCAGATGCTCACACTTCATTTTTTCCCATGCCCTTGCCCCATGCCTATGGTGACTTTGTAGTACCCACACAGGACCCACCTTTCTGCCCAACTGACCTCACCCCACCTCCCAACACCCACCCAGCTGGGCATCCGTCCCAGAAGGGTGGGCACTACAGCACTGGCGTGGTTGACAGGGTGTGCAGCGCTTAACCTGCTCTTTGTGACCTCTCTCTCCCTGCCCTCCAGGGGTCACGGTGCGGAATGAGCCCCAAAGGATGGAGGGATGGGGCCTGTGGGGTCCGGGGGCTGCGGCACTCAGTTCTGCCAGTGCTGATCCTCAAATCCTTGTCAAAGGATTTGAAATGGACACCCAACTCAGTTCTCTCCTTGCTTTAATTCTCAGCCTCCAGGGTGGGCAGCCACTTTTTGGGCAGGCTCCTCTCTCATTCTGAGGGATGATTAGCACAACTCGAAAATCTCAGGACTGAGAGAAGCACAGACCCATAGAACATCCCAGCTGCAAAGGGCCCTAGAGATGATTCAGTCCATGCCATTGTGCACAGGACAAAACCAGGGCTCAGAGAGGGCTAGCGATGGGCCTGACGTCACACTGGCAGCAGGCTGCGACTGGAAGCAGGAGTCAACCTGGGCAGGGCTCTGAGGAGTTTCCCAGAGTCCTAGGGGAAGTCCTCACTTCCCAGAAGAGACCAGTTCATGCTTTCCCTCCCAAGCAGGGCTGTGAAATTCACCTCCATCTCTAGGCAGAACCCGGGTCTCACTGCTGCTCAAGCAGAGGGCTCTGAGATCCGATGGGAGCAGGCTGGCACTATATAACCTGCGATCCTGACATCCCAACGGGGCCCAAGGACTGTGTGAAATCAAAAGCAACTCTAAAGATTTTTAGCCAACCGTTCCTTGCTTGCTGAAAGCATCTGTTCGAGTGAGGTCAAGGCCCTCGAGGGGCTCTGCTGTCTAGGCATTTGAGAGCTCATTTCAGCAGAGCCCAAGGCTTTGCCTTGACATGCTGAGGGGGAGGGGAAACAGCCTCCAGGTGGGGAGAAGGAGCTGCTCTCTGTGTGTGTGTGGGTGGGTGTGGGTGTCGGTGTGGGTGGGTGGAGGGGGTGGGCTG
>SJYC01072370.1:0-25418 GCA_006408675.1 Madoqua kirkii
AATGGCAATCCACTCCAGTACTCTCATCTTCTCCCAGATGTGTATAAGAGACAGGTGTGTGGGTGGGTGTGGGTGTCGGTGTGGGTGGGTGGAGGGGGTGGGCTGATCACCCTGGCTGCTGTCCTCTGCCTTGCCTGGAGGGCCTCAGCCTTCCACTTCCGGTTCAACACCTGGGCCTGGGGCCGGGGGTTTCTGCGTGCAGAGCTGCCCAGGAGGTGGGGGAGGTTACTCTCAAGAGCTTTTCCTTGGCTTCTGGGGTGGGGGCGGCAGGGAGAAAGGGAGAAGGAAGGCGGGTGACAGCTGGCTTCTAGGGCCTCCTGGTCTCCTTCTGACTTCCCTGCTGCATTTCTTGGCAGGCAGGACTGAAATGCTTGTCATGGAGATGCTGCTTGGTACATGCCAAGGCTCCCTCAGCTCCCAGCCCTTGCTGTTTCAGTTCCTAGGAGCACCTTGGCAAAGACCAACTGTGATGTTTTCTTAGGAGAAGGATGAACACCTGGTCTCGTCTCTGCTCTCCTTCGAGGACTCCAGCAACAGCTGTTTCTTTGTCCCTCTCAGGAGCCTGAGGCTACAGCCGATGAGGCTCTCAAGACAGTTGGGGCTTTGACTGAGCACCCAGGCAAAGGTGTCCAGGGAGGCTGATGCCACTGTCCCTTGGGGCTGCCACTTCTCCTAAGTTAAGTGCTGTCCCTTGTACAAAGATGTAGAGGACTTTTTCTTTTTTCTCAGTTTCTCCTCTGGAGTTCTCACCAGATGGCTTTGGCCACCACCCAAAGAGGGATCATCCAGTTGCTGCTGCTGAGTCTTGGCTAATGGGCCCTTGCTACTTCTTGCCTTCCTCTCACACATCCTTCTGTCCTCTTTGTCAGAGTTGGCCCTTACTTTGCAGTAGATCCCAAAGGAAAGAGCACGCCCAAGAGAGAGTAGTGGAATGGACAGTCTTCTCCCTCTGGCCCCCTTCACACCCTCGAGGTCACCTGCTGACTGCAAAACCAAGGAGATGGCAGGCTGGTTGGTCCTGAGCAGTGGGAAGTGGTCTTCAGTTGGAGAAGACCCTCCTCTCCACAGGCAGCAATGCCTGGGACCTCCAACCAGACAGTCTGAAGAGGAGATGGAAGGCAATGCAAACACAATCTACAGAAGCTTTCTATTGTGGCTTCATATTTTACAGCCACTGTGAGAGGAGCTTCCCAGTGCACAGAGCTGGGGAAGAGGCTCCGTTCATCTGATCTGAGGCCATGTCCAAGCACCCCCACCCCCTCGCTTTAAGGACCTGCTATGTGTCACAGCTCTTCCTGGGCCCAGGGCTCCTGTGAGCAGAGCCACCCTGTATGATGGTGTGAGTCATCCACTGTACAAGGGCAGATGAGGGTTGAGAAGGGGCTGAAATCCAGCTGCACTTTGCTTGGCCTGTTGGGCATCTGTGGGGTTGGGCCCATCAGAAGGATCTTGTTTTCTGCTCTGGATAAAGATGCACGATGGGCTGGCTGCACCGTGCCATGGACTTTGAGTGATATTCGCTTGGCCCTATCAAAAAGCAGGCCTTTATGCAAGCTCTGTGGCTCCAGGTGGCCAAAGTACACAGTGCTTTGGCACAGTATAACCCCTATCTGCTACTTGCTACTCAAGTTCTGATGACTCAGAAGGAAGCTTCCACTAAAAGGAGCCATGTGGAAAACAAAGCCTCTGCTGGGGATCGTAAGGTTCCTTCTGCACCCAAACTAGCATGGCTCCAGCAGCTTCTATGAAGCATACTGAACTCCTTTCTAGGATCCCATGTCAAAGGGGGCCTCTGTGGCCTTCCACAGATAATCGCTCCATATCATGATATAGGAGTCTTAGAAAGAACAATTTGCTTTCTCCAAATGTTCCTCCTTTACCAAGAAAAGAAAGAGCACTGCGTGGGAGAAATGTTGGACCCAGATTCAGTCTTGACAAGAAGTTAGAAGACCAAGATAATGAACGATCTGGATCAACATTTCTTGTCACTGGTTCGTCAGTCCTGAATGGCAGCTGGCCTCACATCCCTGGTCCAAGGACTGCCCAGCTTCACTCCCTCATTTTCCCATGACGTGGATGGTCTTTCTTCATGTATTTCCCAGGATCATTATTGCTATTACACTAGCCTTTCATTGGGTTTTATAGTTTACAGTACACAGAAGATGAAATATTCATGTAGACCTTCTTTCAAAGAAATCAAGCCCTTTATGTATATTAGATCCAGAAAATGGCTATCAAATTGCAAGACATATTGGCTGACTGGTTAATTTTGTTTGATTAGAATACTGGGCTGTGAAAACCACATTCTTGAGTTCCAGCCTCAAGTATTCTGAGAGTTGCTACCGCTCTAGAGCTGTGGGTCATTTCCTCAACCTCAGCCTCGTCTGGTTACCCCAAGTGGTGTTATCTCAAAATCATAAGGAGCATGGATGGATCAAAACAAGTCCATCTCTATTTCTACTACTGGAAACAAAAAATCAGAATGCATGACCCTTTAGAGTCTTTATAGAAAAATAACAGGCAACTTAGGAATGTTTTGGTTTGGAAGGCTGGGCTTTCTCTCATATAGATTTTAAAAATCTCAGGAGCTTAGGAGATTTTTCTCCTTCAGCTGGCCCTGAAAACATCTCTCTAAGTTCTCCCAGGTGTACACTTCAAATGCTTGGAAGGTGTCTGGTGCTTTCTCATTCCAAACACTTTGTTAACAGACCTTGGAGAACCACTGAACCAACACCACTTTTGGGAAGAAGGGACGTCAATAAACGCTCCTCGCGGAGCTTCATCGAGAACATGTTTGCTCTCTCAACACCCACTTCTCATGAAAAGCAGCCTAGCGAGATCTGGATGCCTCATTTGAGGACCAGGCTTCTTCTCACAGCCTCAGCCCACGTGGTCAATCTGAAGGGCCTGCCCGGGGTGCAGGAGTTTTGCTTTCTCCATAATGTACTCTGGGCTTGTCAACAAAATCCCTGAACATTCTCCACTTGGGAGCAATGAGTTCCCACCACTCTCTATCAGCCATCAGGGGTGGAGGGACTCCCACGGCCTTGCTTCCAACAGCCCATGGCAGCTTCTTGGTGCATGAAGCTGTGTGGCTGAGGCAAACCAGCCATGAAGACAGACAGGGGATTACAGGCCTGACATTCTGCAAGTTCTGATTTCTCATGAGGAAAGATCATAGAGAGAGAAGACCAAAGAAGAGATGGGTCGAGCACCCATATTTTAATTGCCACCTACTTAAGTTGCTGTGAAGCTGACATCTAGCAAATTCAAAACTCTGTTTAAATTCGGTTAAGATGCATCTAGTTATGACAGGTAAACGACCAGGATGCTGTCCACCCAGAATTCTTAGAATTTATGTTAAAAAGATAAAATAAAGATACTAATCACACAGGAGTCAGGTTTACAAGGACTCTCCCCTACAACAGAGGGAGGAAACAGGCAAGTTGGCATCAGTGGGTTTCTATCCTTTGGGAAGCGAAATTTGACAAACTCTATGCATGGGATGTTGGCTCCCTGGCTGCTAACTGGTTCCATGTGAACAGTGCAAGTTAGGCTGCAGGAGCTCAGTAGCCGGTTTCAGGAAACAAGGGGACTGGCTACTTCCCGTGTACCAAGCCCTATGCCTCAGTCTTAAAGAGTGTGTGTGCGTGCTGTCCCTTCAGTTGTGTCTGACTCTTTGCAGCCCTATGGATTGGAGCCCGCCAAGCTCCTCTGTCCATGGGATTCTCCAGGTGAGAATACTGGAGTGGGTTGCCATGCCTTCCTGCAGGGAATCTTTCTGACCCAGGGATGGAACCTGCCAATGCCTCTTGCATTGGTAGGTGAGTTCTCTACCACTAGAGCCACTTGGGAAGCCCAATCTTACAGAGAACATTACGGAAAAAGGAGATGAGTCTGTGCTTGACTGCAGACCACAGTTCAGAATCTGCACCAGGCACACGAGGATGACCTCCCCACCACAGGCACGCCACCCCCTGGCTACTGCCCTGTCACGCTATGCAAAGGAGGCTAACAAGGGGCTGTCAGGGACATAGGAACTCATGCAGAGGCCACCAACACACACATACACACACACGCACACGCACACACACCAGCTGGACCTCACCGCCAGAACCCATGCAGCACGGCCGCCTCCTGCACACGCAAAAGCCACCGGCACAGCAGCAGCAGCTTGCCTCCCGCACCCGCGTGGCTGCCAGAGTCCCGGAGGGAAATTTGGATTTTTTTTTTTTTTAATGAGCTACAGTTCTGAGCCAATTTATTTCATGGTCCAGCTAGACGGGCTTCTCCTTGGGCTGCTGCAGAAGGTGCACCCACCAAGCAGCCCCAAGGGTGGGGGCGGGGGTGGTCCTTCCTTCTCGAAGCCCCCTTGCACAGGAGAGCAAATGTCGGGCCAGGGGCTGGGGCGGGGGGAGGGGGGGTGCACCCGTCTGCAGGGGGCGCTGCTGGGCCTTTTGTCTTTTGCAAACCGGTCCCTAGGAGAGAAGCCGCCGACACTCAGAAGACCATGGGTGGGTGTGCCGAGGGTAAGAGCACTGGGCTGCCTCCCCTCCCGAAGGAAACGACAACCACCACCGAGAGAAACGGAAAGAAAGCCGAGAAACCAGAGAAAACCAGCTGAACTTACCACACTGCGAGTGAACTTTTCTAAGGAAGTTCTACGACCTTGCTCACTTTCTGGCTTTAGGGAAAAAAAAGATAGGGAGAAAAATACAGAAAAAAAAAAATTCTTCAGATAACACATGGTTCCTAAACAGCAGCAGCCGCAGCTAATGAACCAAAACAAAAGCAAAACAGGGAGGAGAAAAAAACAAAAAACAAAAAACAGGAAGAGAGAAGCAGCCAGCGCCGTGTGCAGGAGTCAGTGGGAGAGACGGGAAACAGAAGCCCAGGGGAGATGGGGCTGCCTCCTCAGAGCAGCGAGGAGGGAGGGGTGTTTGCTTCTAGAAAAGTCGTTCATCTTGCTTCTGGGCTGGAGTGGGAGCCACTGGGCTGGGAGCCAGGCCCTTGGGAACAGCTGGGTGATGCCTGATCGTTGCTTTCAACCAGCCAAGCTCCCGTGCAGGGAACAACTGGGGGCCTCAGCTGGGGACACAGTCCAGAGCAGCTCCCAGGGCCAGTGGGGTGTCGGGGGGATGCTACTGAGATGTCAGGAAATGGCTGTGCGCAAGGCGAGGTCATCAAGTCCTCCGTGAGTCTGGGTTAGGACTTTCTGTGAGATCTTCCAGCCAGCAAGTTTGCTAACTTCCAGGACATCCTTGAGGCCCCCTAAGGACACTCTTTCTGTATCCTGAGATCAAGGAGGCTCTCTCTGCCCATGTCTTTTGCAACCACAGAGGTCTTGGGTCTCAGAAGGAGTATTCTGGACAGAAAATACTCTTCCGGTACCTGGGCAGGTGACCCCTTCCAAGGTTTACTCATAGCAGGCGGCAGATGACAGGCAGCTCAGGAGCCTCTTGGGGAGTCTCAGCTGAGGGCACTCCCTCCCTGCCACCCCCCATTCCCCCACAATACAGAGAGAGAGAAGAGGGAGCAAAGCCCCATACTCCCCAGGCCAGGCAGCTCTCCTCTATGGAGAAGGGGGCGTGGCTTGTATCTGGCCCTCTCCCCAGGTTTCCTGCTTTTCCAAGGGGGGAGGAATTACATCCCAAATACCTGCTAGTTTTTTCTAGAGCCCAGCTCCAGGGTCCTGAATCCATGCCTGGGAAATCTGGAGAGTACACACACTCACATGGACACCACTCTTACATGGACACACACTCTTACATGGACACACGTACTCAGACACACAAAACACACACTCACAGACACATACACTCCCCTGGACACACATACTCACAGACACATACCCTCATACGTGCACACACTCACAGACACAGAGCAAATAATGGAAGTTAGAGAGCTGAGGAAGCAGCCAGGGGTCTGGGGGTCTGTAGGACGTGCTGGAAGCCGAGGCGGCAAAAGGCAGTCACTGTGTGTTACTGCGGACAAGGTCAGACGGCTTCCTCGGCCGTCATGTCCTATCGCCTAGGCTGGCTGCTGAAGACAGAGAGGATACCGCAGGAGGAAAGTGCAACATGAATGGCGCACAGCAGCAGAGCCAGGCTGGTCTTCGTCCTTCAGACACAGCACTGAAGGATATGTGCTGGGCTTGGCACCATACCCAGTCTGCACTTGGGGATGGCAATACTCAGCTTCAATCCAGTGGGCAGCCTGGGGGCATCCACGTGGCTCAAATCAGGCCGGTCCTAGGCCCCACCGCTGGAATTCTGTGCCTGTCCTTCTCATCCCCTGGCTATCGAGTGGCTACTCACAGAGAGGGACCATCAGCCTGACTCATTTGGCTTCCTCTGCCTTGCAGAGGCCCTTGGAGCTGCCCTGGAAAATCATTCTTAAGCGTCTTGGCTATGCTTATTCCCTCAGTCGTGTCTGACTCTTTGAGACTCCATGGACTATATAGCCTACCAGGCTCCTCTGTCCATGGGATTCTCCAGGCAAGAATACTAAAAAAAAAATTCTTCAGATAACACATGGTTCCTAAACAGCAGCAGCCGCAGCTAATGAACCAAAACAAAAGCAAAACAGGGAGGAGAAAAAAACAAAAAACAAAAAACAGGAAGAGAGAAGCAGCCAGCGCCGTGTGCAGGAGTCAGTGGGAGAGACGGGAAACAGAAGCCCAGGGGAGATGGGGCTGCCTCCTCAGAGCAGCGAGGAGGGAGGGGTGTTTGCTTCTAGAAAAGTCGTTCATCTTGCTTCTGGGCTGGAGTGGGAGCCACTGGGCTGGGAGCCAGGCCCTTGGGAACAGCTGGGTGATGCCTGATCGTTGCTTTCAACCAGCCAAGCTCCCGTGCAGGGAACAACTGGGGGCCTCAGCTGGGGACACAGTCCAGAGCAGCTCCCAGGGCCAGTGGGGTGTCGGGGGGATGCTACTGAGATGTCAGGAAATGGCTGTGCGCAAGGCGAGGTCATCAAGTCCTCCGTGAGTCTGGGTTAGGACTTTCTGTGAGATCTTCCAGCCAGCAAGTTTGCTAACTTCCAGGACATCCTTGAGGCCCCCTAAGGACACTCTTTCTGTATCCTGAGATCAAGGAGGCTCTCTCTGCCCATGTCTTTTGCAACCACAGAGGTCTTGGGTCTCAGAAGGAGTATTCTGGACAGAAAATACTCTTCCGGTACCTGGGCAGGTGACCCCTTCCAAGGTTTACTCATAGCAGGCGGCAGATGACAGGCAGCTCAGGAGCCTCTTGGGGAGTCTCAGCTGAGGGCACTCCCTCCCTGCCACCCCCCATTCCCCCACAATACAGAGAGAGAGAAGAGGGAGCAAAGCCCCATACTCCCCAGGCCAGGCAGCTCTCCTCTATGGAGAAGGGGGCGTGGCTTGTATCTGGCCCTCTCCCCAGGTTTCCTGCTTTTCCAAGGGGGGAGGAATTACATCCCAAATACCTGCTAGTTTTTTCTAGAGCCCAGCTCCAGGGTCCTGAATCCATGCCTGGGAAATCTGGAGAGTACACACACTCACATGGACACACACTCTTACATGGACACACACTCTTACATGGACACACGTACTCAGACACACAAAACACACACTCACAGACACATACACTCCCCTGGACACACATACTCACAGACACATACCCTCATACGTGCACACACTCACAGACACAGAGCAAATAATGGAAGTTAGAGAGCTGAGGAAGCAGCCAGGGGTCTGGGGGTCTGTAGGACGTGCTGGAAGCCGAGGCGGCAAAAGGCAGTCACTGTGTGTTACTGCGGACAAGGTCAGACGGCTTCCTCGGCCGTCATGTCCTATCGCCTAGGCTGGCTGCTGAAGACAGAGAGGATACCGCAGGAGGAAAGTGCAACATGAATGGCGCACAGCAGCAGAGCCAGGCTGGTCTTCATCCTTCAGACACAGCACTGAAGGATATGTGCTGGGCTTGGCACCATACCCAGTCTGCACTTGGGGATGGCAATACTCAGCTTCAATCCAGTGGGCAGCCTGGGGGCATCCACGTGGCTCAAATCAGGCCGGTCCTAGGCCCCACCGCTGGAATTCTGTGCCTGTCCTTCTCATCCCCTGGCTATCGAGTGGCTACTCACAGAGAGGGACCATCAGCCTGACTCATTTGGCTTCCTCTGCCTTGCAGAGGCCCTTGGAGCTGCCCTGGAAAATCATTCTTAAGCGTCTTGGCTATGCTTATTCCCTCAGTCGTGTCTGACTCTTTGAGACTCCATGGACTATATAGCCTACCAGGCTCCTCTGTCCATGGGATTCTCCAGGCAAGAATACTGGAGTGAGTTGCCATTTCTTCTCCAGGGAATCTTCCTACCCCAGGGACTGAACCCAGATCTCCCACGCTGCAGGTGGATTCTTTACCATCTGAGCCACCAGGGAAGCTGGAGGGGTCCTGGCGGGTGGGTCCTCAAATTATCTTGGAGAGGTCCTCAAATTGTTCTAAGGGGTCCTCCAAGCCCAGCTCACCTGCCCCCTGAGGACTTGGCTCATCAGAATGACTAAGATACTTGGATAGAGGATGGATTAGGGAGGAAGGGTCGGCAGCTGTGCCCCTACACTGCATCAGGGGACTTTGTAAGCAGAAAAGTGAGGCCGCTTTACAGCCCCCCTCTTAGCTGGGACTATGGCTCACATCCCTTCATGACCTAGACGTGTCAATCTCATGGTGAGCCCACCCCTGGCAATAGAAGACACTCTGGGTCTACCTGGAAGTGCCGAGTTACAACTGTAGTCCATGCCTGGAACTCAGGGGGAAACAGAAGAAAAGGTAGGCTTGTCACTGTTTTTAGAAACATCTACCCCCTGAATATCGAAAGGGCATCGGCTTCAGCAAGAGCTGTCAGCCCCCAAGGACACCCCTTGAGAGGGCTGAGATGAAAATTCTAATAAATTTCATTGGTGACATGTCACAGGCAGGCCATCTGTTCCTGCCTCACTTGAGTGACCTCCTCTGGGAAGCTTTTCTTGTACAAGAGGACTTGAGGACACAGGGACCTCAGTCCCACGCCTTGCACAGGGGTGTGTTTTCCCTTTGCACTCAGACTCACAAGGAGACTGAACGGGCTCTGGCTTCTTCTGTGTGTGTGGACACGTATGTGGATAGGAACCCACGATTTCCCCACACTGGGATCGGTTCAGGGTCTTGAGCTGCAGGAAATAAGGAATGCTCACTTTAACCTCCCCTGAGATCTGGGCTGCCGATACTAAAAGTCTTCACCTTTCTTGAAAAACTGGGTATCAGAACCATTATTTGGGGGGATGTTAGCCCACTCCATCAGGGCCCCTCCACCTCCACCCTCCTGCCAGGGAGCTGGCTGGAGGCTGGACTTCACGTTGTCCATCATAGGAGTGACATATGATGGAAAGGATGCAAGCCCAGAAAGCTGGATCTCGGACACTGGGTATCCCTCAAATCTACTTCTCTTTCTAAGACTCTCAGGGATGGCCTCAGGGCTACCCAAGGGCAGGTGAGCAGGAGGGAAATGCTCTCCTAGTCTAGGGAGTGACGTGGTTACCAGCCAGGTACACAGACAGGCTCCCAGCCCATGAGGTCACAGCACACAGAAAGAGGGGCTGCATGACTGAGAGAGGCATGTCTTCCCAGAGCAGGACAGTGTGTCGCTGGACAATTGCAGTCTAGGGGACTGCCACCGGGAGGCTGAGAGGGAGAAAAAAGGGGTGCACGTGGTCTTAAGCAGCGAGGCACGCGAGTCCTGGAGTTTTGTGCGAGGAGAGCCACACCGAACCCTTCGTGGACTTCAGATCAGACCCACAAAGCGCAGAGTGTTCGCTGGCACACTGGAACCATGAGCCAGCCCCCTACCTTCCCCTTCCCTCACCCCCTGTCCTTCCAGCTCTGCCTTCCCTCCTCCCAGAAATCCAGCCACATTCATTCCTGTTCCAATCACCCCTCACTGCCTGCATCCTGGGGGGGTGTCCCTGCACCCCTAAATCTAGACCCCAAGCGCTGCAGGGAACCAAGACTTCATTCAGAGTGGAGGGCGGGGAGGGAGGAGCTAGGATGCCATTTTTTCTTGGTTAAAAGAAAAGGCAAACGCTCTGGGGCAGGTGGCAGATGGCAGAGAGGAAAGGGCAACAACCTCAGGCAGGATTTCCGGTGCGCCATCGCCCCGGAAGAACTCTAAGCCTTTCTATGCAGAGGGGGCTGCTGCAATCCTTGCCTTACACTCATCTTTGCATGCTGATCTGGGCAGGAAATTCTGTGGGAGGGGGCTGGACCCGGCAGTGGTTTCCTCAGGGGTTCGCTGATGTCACAGCCAGCACTCTGCTCCTGGGCTGAGGCCCAGGGGCCTCCTAGGTGGTTACTCTCTCCACCGTGGGCAGACAGGCAGATGGAGATGCTGGGTACCGGGAGACAGGAGGCCGCACCCTGGACCTCAGCGGGATGGGCAGGGGAGGTAACAATCCTAATTTTCTTCTACTGGAGTGGAAGCAAGGACAGAAGGGAAAGAAGAGAGAAAAGAAAGAAAACCCAAGGGATGGTATTCTCACGTCACACCAGCAGCAAGCAGCAGGCAAAGGTCAATAGAGCTAAGAAAGGCAAGGCTGCCCTTCCAGGGGTACCTTCTTCTTGGCCAGCAGCAAGTCCTGGTAAGCATTGGACCGGAGGAAGGGGCGTAGCTGTCACTCTTCATCAGCTTGTAGATGTGCTCCTGGGGAGGTGGGAGATGGGAAGACACAAGAAAAAATTGTCACCCGACACGAAAGGGAATTGCAACCCAACCGGCCACAGTTAGGGAAGAAACAAACAAGCCAAACTCTGCTGGTGCGAACTTGGAAAAATAGGTAACATGTTTGCTTCGTTGTTTCTCTTTCCCTCACTCAGAACACAACAACTAAAACCCATTTTCTTTCTCAGCGTAAAAAGATCCTTGAAGATCATGTCCTGGAAGCTTTGTAATTGGGCCTTGGTGCCACACTGAGATGCACTATTGCTTAATGATTAAAACCACAGGCACAGCGATAAGAAGGAAGAAACTACTGATGATCCCAACCACTTGGATGAATCCCAAAGGAATTATCACGAATGAAAAAAAAAAGCCCCAGAAGGTTTACATACTATATGATTCCATTGATGTGACATTCTCGGAGTGACAAATCATAGAAACAGACAACAGATAAGCGGTTGCCAGATTTCAGGGACGGGAGAAGGGCAAGGAGGGGAGGGAGGTGTGGTTATAACAGACCACAGGAAGGGTTCTTTGGTGAAGGGCCGGTTCCGTATCTTGTCACATCTTACACATGTGATAGAGTTGTATAGAACCTCACACACACACACACACACACACACGTACATGTGAGTACAAGAAAAATTGGGAAATCTGATAAACTCAGGGGACGTAGCAATGTCAACATCATGGCTGTGATACTGTACTATAGTTTTTGCAGATGTTACTGTTAGGAGAAGCTGGGTAAATTGTATGTCTCTATAGTATTTCTTATAAGTGCTTGTGAATCTTAAAGTATCCCAAAAAGATTAACTAAAAAAAGTAGTCCACAGGCAATATGCAATTGGGTCAGTTAATGCTGATTAAGGTCTGTCTAGTCAAGGCTATGGTTTTTCCTGTGGTCATGTATGGATGTGAGAGTTGGACTGTGAAGAAGGCTGAGCGCGGAAGAATTGATGCTTTTGAACTGTGGTGTTGGAGAAGACTCTTGAGAGTCCCTCAGACTGCAAGGAGATCCAACCAGTCCATTCTGAAGGAGATCAGCCCTGGGATTTCTTTGGAAGGAATGATGCTAAAGCTGAAACTCCAGTACTTTGGCCACCTCATGCGAAGAGTTGACTCACTGGAAAAGACCCTGATGCTGGGAGGGATTGGGGGCAGGAGGAGAAGGGGACGACAGAGGATGAGATAGATAGCTGGATGGCATCACTGACTCAATGAACATGAGTCTGAGTGAACTCTGGGAGTTGGTGATGAACAGGGAGGCCTGGCGTGCTGTGATTCATGGGGTCGCAAAGAGTCAGACACAACTGAGTGATTGAACTGAACTGAATGCACATCAGGGCCACCATCCCATCCTGGAAGAGTGCTCTTAGAGCCAGATCATGGGGTCTTGTGGGCAAATATGCCAGAGGCTGGGGCATGGTGCCCTCCTGGGCTCCTAGAGCCATTACATTCTGGCCACGGCAATGGATTTTACCCTTGACTTTTAGCTAATTCCTGTAGCCTCAAGATCCCTTTCTAATAGATCTGTCCTCATTAAGGACAGGGAAAGCCAGGTTCATTACAAGAGGGAGCTTATCGATTGAAAAAGGGTTATTTATCAGTTGAAATGTAAGGTAGCACAGCTGCATGGGAAAGCCTTGTTGTCCCAAGAGGGGACCTGTTAAAAGGAGGGTGGGCTTTCCCTACGGAGGGTGGGATCGTTAGGCAGGGAAGCATCTTCTCTGATGTACACTCCTTGTCCATCCCGTGAATCTAGATAAGGGCCCCAGGGCTTGGAGGAATGGAGAGCTGGCCAGTGAAGAGGATACTCTGTGGAAAGGCTGGACTGGTCATTAATGACCTCTTCCTTGGGTATTCTTCTCAGGGGATGGGTGAGGTAGAGACCTTTCCTCAGTTGGGGCCACCCTGTAGAGGTACCTGGCCATTTTTGAGATGCTGGTACATCCCAGAGGAAGCTGGGTTACATCAAGGGCTTGCTAAAACCCTCTCCCTACCCATCTCAAAAGAAAGTGAAGGCATGGACTTCTCTGATGGTCCAGTGGTTAAGAATCCACCTGCCAATGCAGGGGACACTGGTTTGATCCCTGTTCTGGGGAGATTCCACATGCTGCAGGGCAAGTAAGAATGTGCACCACAAATATTGAAGTCCACACAACAGAGCATACTGTGCTCCACAGTGAGAGGAGCCACCCCAAGAGAAAGCAGCCTGTCTCAGCAGAGTACTCCCGGCTTACAGTTAGAGAAAGCCCATGTGCAGCAAATAAGACCCAGCACAACAAAAAAAAAAAAAAAAAACCACAAAAGAAAGAAAGCAAAGGCAGAAAGCAACCATCAACTTGGTGCCATGTGGGTCCCTCTCTGGCCATCTTAAAAGGGACCACATGCAGACCTGTTTGGGCACCAGCTTCATTCTTGCACAGATGATCCCATATTTACAAAAGCAGAGTGCAGCCCTCCTCACGGGAATGGGACCACTGCGAGGAGCCAAGAGAAATGAAGCACTGGCTTCGATCTGAATCTACTTTGATGATCCAGATACATTCTGAGTTAATAAGCTTCATGAGAACACGTGTTGCTGAGTGTTTTCCTGCAAATTTCAGACAAAAATCCAGCCCACTCTAGTTTAAGTTCCTTGTGGGAACAATGAGTTTTTAATCTCTTATATGTGCATAGCGTCCAATGTGGAGTTAAACGTTAGTAGAATTTATGCGGCTTTTTGGTTCACCAAAATACTGGTCTGAGCTTGCAAATACTGAGCAAGCTTACAGGCTCCATACTTGTTTTGGTTTATGATCAGTTTCTGCTCTCTGTATGGAAGGAGACGGGGAATCACATTCAACTCAGAGGAGTCCCTATGCGGGCATCTTAATTCAGCCCTAATTGTCTCAGAGCCCAGACTGAGAGACATCAGGGTCTTTGAATTTGTTGGCTTTTCAAAGTGGCCTAACATTTACATCTAAGGTACAAATGGAGAAGACTCTGCAGAGTCCCTTGGACTGCAATGAAATCAAACCAGTCAATTCTAAAGGAAGTCAACCCTGAATATTCATTGGAAAGACTGATGCTGAAGCTCCAATACTTTGGCCACCTGATACGGAAGAGCCAATTCATTTACCTGATGCTGTGAAAGATTGAGGGCAGGAGGAGAGGGAGGTGACAGAGGATGAGATGGTTGGATGGTATCATTTACTCAATAGAATCAGTTGGAGCAAACTCCAGGAGATGTGAAGGACAGGGAAGCCTGGCGTGCTGCAGTCCATGGGCTCCCAGAGTGGGACACGACTGAGCAACTGAACAACAACAAGGTACAGATGCTAACCCCGAGCAAAAGTGGCTCCCTGTCTCCTTGTTCTTGTCTCAGGCATGGCTTCTGTCTGGCCAGCGGGCCTGTCCCTCAGGCCTGGACTTTCTCCAAACCCCTCTCCAAGGCCACAGCCCCCTGCTATTGCTCTGATTTATCCCAAGAATCGAAATGCTCTGGAATATCTCACAAAAGTCCCCCTTCTGCCCCAAGAGGAGTAAGGAAATCTCTCCTAGCCCAACCCTTCCGGCCTTGAGAACAAATTTCACCCCCAATCCAGCTAATTCCTCCAACTCATCATAGGCAAGAAAAGCCATTGAAAGAAAGAATTTGTCAATTGAGAAAGAACAGAGTAAAGCAGATGACTCAGTATTTGTTCCCCAAAATATTTGTTGAGCATTTCCTAGGTGCCAGGCATTGTGTCAGACACTGAGATCACAGCATGAAAGAGACAAAAGAGCTCCTTGCAGTCATAAAACCTGGATTTCATTGCACAAGGGTGGGCATGACTAACTGAGCTAAGGGCTACAAGGAAGAAGTTCAGGTTCAAGGTCCTGTGAATGGGTAAAATTGAAGATGAATCCCCTGTCAGAGGTGGGGAATGCTGGTCCAACAACCAGAAAGAGCCTCGTCATGGCAGGAAGAGCTAAGGAGACAGGAAGTGTCTCCCAGTTCCTGGTCTGGTCAACCAGAGAGAGAAGGATGACCCAGGGCTGAGGAGGAAGGCGCAGCAGACAGTGGTCCCCTCTTCGGCGGTGGGGGTCAATGTGGGTCAGAGGGACAGTTTGGGCTCTGCTCTTGTCCTACTGTCACATGGCATCTTGACAATTTGTTGCCAAGGCCAGAGCCAAGGCAGGGACTGTGTGGGGAACAGTAAAGAGAACACGGCCTGTTGGAGGTGGGCTGCACAAGGTGGTCTACTCTGCCAACCTTATTGCTAGCTCTTGACCACCACGATGACCATCTCAAGCTGCCCCACGAGGGAACAGCCACGAAACAACAAGAGCAGGTGGAAATCATGGTCTGAGCAAAATGGACTAGAAGACACAGATCCCTCATGCCTCCTACTGTGGCTTCAGGGCCCTCTGGCTGGGGCCTCCTTCCCCACAGTCTATGGATCCAGGGCTCTCCTCTGCCCTCCTCTCCTCCCCCAAGCAAAGAAGCAGAGAAGCAGAGCCTTTGCTGTACCCACTGATGGAATTCTGTTCCTACTTCCTCGCCAGCTTTTTCTAAGAAACACAAAGACAGTAAACAGGGGGAGGGGGAACGGAGCGCCGAGGGTTTTTTCCTGGGAATGACAACTAAGATAGGACTCAGGGGCTTTGGCCGGTTCCCAGATGCAATGAGCTTATCACCGCCAGGGACAGCAAGTGTACAAAGCTCTTGGCAGTGACCCCGACTAATTTATGAGGGGTTCTGGTTTGTTTCCCCTGCTTTGCAGACAACCAGTCTTAAGGAAAATGTATATCCAGGATCTGCTAAGAGCAAGGGAGCTGCTGGTGAAACAGTGAGCCCCCACCCAGAGAATTCCCAAGGGGCCGGAGAGAAAGAAGTTTGCATTTCTCTTCTTTGCTTTTTCTTGTCTTATTTTCCTCCCTCCCTCTTTCCCTCCTCCCCTTCCTCTCTGCCCCTTTATTTCTCCTTCTGTTCTTCCTTCTTTCCTCCCTAGATCCCTCCCTTGTTCCCTCTCTTTCTAAAAAAAGAGATGATTGAGTTAACTATGAACAAGCAGAACTACTAGGGTCCACTTCCTGCCTCGTAGGGAGGCACCTGCTCCAGACAGGGAGAGGCTCAGTCTCACTGGCAGAGAAACTGACGTTCTAAGGCCCTGAGTCACACCGAACGTCTCAGCCACAATTCTCAGTGAGGGGAGGGGCTCACACCCCTGTTGTGGGTGACAGGGATGTCACCCTGATGAGACCCTCCACCCTCATTTCCCTTTTGGGCTCGGCCCTGGGTCAGGAGCTTTGCATACCTGAGATGCTAAGGCAGAAACAAAACCAGCTGGGACTATGGTCAACATTTTAGAAAACCTTTAAAGGGAGTATAATCTATAAAAATATTGAGTTGCTATGTTGTACACCTGAAACTAATATAATCTTGTAAATCAAGGGTACTCAAAAAGAAAGATTCTTTCAGAAAAGAAAGCAATGGAGAAAAAGAAAACAGAACCCCCTGCCCCCGCAAAAGATGACCAGAATCGGTGGAGTCCAAGACACTTGCAGGAGGTGGAGGGAGTGAGCAGTGTCTCAGTGTCTCAGAACCACACTTGCTACAAGTCAGTGTTTTGCAGGGAGAGTCCTTAGCTGGAAAGCTCCTTTGTTTTTAGACAGAACACAGTGGCCCTCAGCAGTGCTGGGGAAGGTAATCAGACAAATGCCCAGGCCTTGGGCCCCGAGCATGCCAGAGCAGCTGGATGACTTAAGAACACCCTTAGGTCCTCCTCTTGGCTGCGGGTTCCTGAGGCAGTTACGATCTCATTCCCCAGCTTTAGCGCATCCTCCTGGAGTGGGAGGCCACTCAGCTGGAGCACTGCACAGCTGCCAAGAGCCCTTCTTGGGATTTTCAAGTGTCCTATTTTTCTTTCTTCATTTCTGTCTTCCACATCCACCCTTCCTGGAACAACATCCAGGCTTTGGGCACTGTTGAGTCCCCTGTGGTCCCTTGAAGGAAGATAAGATTGTGGTGTAAGATGTGATGTTGCTGCGTGAGATGCTGGTAGGGTGACCAGGCTAGTGGTCAGAGGCTGGGATTCAGGTCCCCATTCGGCTTTTTCCAGCCCCACCAAGCACACAGTTAACCAAGGAAATAGAGGGGAACCCATTACAGAAACTGTACACTAGCAAAGTAATGATGATAACTGGCTTACGTGATGGGACTGCCCTTGCCAGAGAGGACGTGGGGTAGGAGTCCGGGACCATAAGATTCCTGG
Organism: Madoqua kirkii; assembly: GCA_006408675.1. Taxonomy (NCBI): domain Eukaryota; kingdom Metazoa; phylum Chordata; class Mammalia; order Artiodactyla; family Bovidae; genus Madoqua; species Madoqua kirkii. The sequence continues at coordinate 16,950 of SJYC01072370.1, forward strand.
GGAAGGAGCAAAGTTATCTCACTTTCATTGCGTTGTTATTTGCTCAGAATTGGTGTTTACGTTTAAACAGCTCCCTTTTACAGATGAGGACACTAAAGCCCTACAAATTTGAGTGCCTTGCCTGAGCAGAGTCAGGATTTGAGCCCAGTGTTCTGTGATCCCCCCCAAAGCTCACACTCTTGCCTTGGCACCTGCTGCTGCTCCTGGTCCTTCTCTTGGGGTTTCGAGGGAGCCAGGTTGTATGGCTGAGACAGAGTTCTCAATGTGTGGTCAGCAGAAATGTTGGGGGCCTCCTCTCAAGCTTTCATCTGAGTCACCCCAGGGGCGGATGCAGCCACTGCTCACCATTCTCTTTTGGGAACTGTTCACCAGCCCCACTTGTCAGTGAGAACAATGGCTGAGTCACCCAGGGCGACACAGGCTCTGGTTTCTCACCTCACAGGTCACGTCCAAGTTGCCTTCTGCACCAGCAGGGAGGGCCAACCTGGCAAAGCTCTGAGCGCTGATCAGACTCCTGGGAAGTCATAGGCAGCAAGTCTGTGTCACAGAAAGTCACCCAAGAGATCCCCGAGTCTCATCTTTCAAGAAGATATCTTAAGCCAAAGGCCTTCAGACCTTACGCCTGGCTTGCTGAAGTCTAGGGAAAATGAACGCTTTTCTCATCATGGGTCCTGCAGGACAGAAGGTGGGACTGCACCAGGGTAGGGAATTGACAGGGATCCTAAGTCATTATCTGCTGAATAAACACAGCAAAGACTCTACCGCCATGTGAACAACCACTTCAGTGAGAGATAGTAGCCTCTTGTCCTCAGGATATGGCTTTGGATCCTGTGAATCTTTTTTTCCCCATGTTTTTTCCTTCTCTTTTCAAACTGAAATGGAGTTGACTTTCAGTGCTGTGTTAATTTTTGATGCATAGCAAAGTGATTCAGTTATACATATATACATGTGTGTGCTAAGTCGCTTCAGTCCTATTTGACTCTTTGCGACTCTATGGACTGTAGCCCGCCAGGCTCCTCTGTCCATAGGACTCTCCAGGCAAGAATACTGGAGTGAACTGCCATGCCCTCCTCCAGGGGATCTTCCCAACCCAGGGATGGAAACTGCGGCTCATTGTGTCTCCCGCTTTGGTAGGCAGATTCTTCACCACTAGTGGCCCTGGGAAGCCCCATACATGTATACATACATATGTATAAATATATAAAAATTCTTTAAAAAAAAATATTCTAGGGTCCCGTGGATCTTAAATGAGAAGCCTCCATTTGGATTTCTTTATCCTTCTAAGCAGAATGTGTGAGTCACTGTTTACACGGAATGCAACATTCAAGCCCTAAGAGAGTGTAAGAGTGAATTATCTGTTGCCTTTAAAGCATCCTTATAAACATGTTCAATTTAACTGGCCAAAGGGCACAGTATTGTGATGCTGTTCAATCCCTGTTCTTAGATAAGAGTAGCTTCAAAGGCAGCTTTGCATATTTTCTTTCACCTCCCCGAATACCACGGGTATTAACTTAGACAAATGTTAATACCGTCTCCTCTTCAAGGGCATGGGTGTTTGGTGCAGGAGATCTCTGCTCTGAAGCATCAACAAAGAAATTTTGGAATTTGGTTCTCTGACGCCTTCTCTTCAGGAACTACTCTTCTGTGTGGTAATAAACAGAATCCTCTCACAAACAACTGATTTGTTCTTTTCAAAATGCATGCCTCCCTCTGCTGTTCATCTCCCTAAAATAAAACCACCCACAGAATAAAATGAGTAATTCCTGGAGTAAGCAGTTCCATAGCACATTTTATTAAAATATGTCTGGCATGGGAAGTCTACCAGAAAGTGTCCTCCAGATGAGGATTAATATCAGGAAACTTGGGGCAGTCTTGTGATACTGGCACACAATGCTACCACCTCCACCACTGGGGCAAAGATTAACAGCCTTCACCAAGCTAGGAAGACGTCTGCTTCTGAGTCATCTGGGGCAAATGTAAACGTGGGCTCCCTGGGCTCTGACATTTGAACAAAGCAAACGTTAGAAGTCATTCCTTAATCAAGTTGCTTCTAAACATCTACATTTAAGTAAGAACAGAGACTCTAGACTGGAGGCTTCTTGTCTGCTCACGGTGGGTGTAACTTGGTGTATTTCTCAGCTCTTATATCATCCTGACCTCATTTTGGTCTTTGATATTTCCATGCATGGATGATGGCCAAGTAGAGTTTCAGTAACTTAGACTGGGGTCTGCTTAAGAGAAAAGCCTACTTATCTGTATATTCCCAGCATCTAGAACATCTGACCCTTAGTAGATATTCCAAGTTTTGCTGAATTGGCATATTGGAGAAACTGAATTCAACTGATATTTGTCGATCACCTCCTCTATGTGCTCTCTGAGGTCATGAGGCAAGATTTTTCCAAATGGAAAGCCAAGGAACAAACTGCGTGTTTTTGTTTTTTTTTTTTGATGATAGGTACAGCTGCGTTTGTTATCATTCTGGACCAAATTGTCAAGAAAAAAGCTTTTCTAAATGACAGCTGTTTGCAGAGCATTATTTTAGTGTTCTAGGGATTTATAGAAGGTAAGGAAGACCAGTTGACTGCTCCCAGTGAAGAACTTCAAATCCAGAGGTGCTGGAAGCCTAGACACCGCAGGTCTAGATGGGGCATCTCAGTAGCTACTGCAGGTCAGGAAAGCAGAGGGGCTTGAACACCTAGGAAACCTATATGGGAACCTGCAGGGACTAAAGTCAACAGGCTGGATTGGTCCACCAGATTCAACTGCCAATCCATCTGACGGACAGATTTCCAATCCAATTCAGTCTCAATGCAGCATTTTCTTAGGCTTGTTTCGCTTGGTCTGTAAAGAATGATGTGCTCTTGGACAAGCTGTGCCCAGTGGTGAAAAGTCATCCAGACCCATTACATCCTTTGCCGTTTCCTTTGGTATAGAACTTCACAGCCCACAGGTCAAGGTCTCCCAACTCAAATGGGAGAATGAATGCTCATGAAATGAAAGGGTGGGGAGATGGACAAGTCACTCAATGGATCCAGCCAGTGACACAGTTCTTGGAACATCCTCAGATCAGTGCCTTTCAGTACCTCAATTGTGTCTAACTCTTTGCGACCCCTTGGACTGCAGCATGCCAAGCCTCCCAGAGTTTACTCAAACTCATGTCCATTGAGTGATGCCATCCAGTCATCTCATCCTCTTTCATCTCCTTCTCCTCCTGCTTTCAATCTTTCCCAGCACCAGGGTCTTTTCCAAGGAGTCAGTTCTTCGCATCAGGTAGCCAAAGTATTGGAGTTTCAGCTACAATATCAGTCCTTCCAGTGAATATTCAGGACTGATTTCCTTTAGGATGGACTGGTTGGATTTCCTTGCAGTCCAAGGGACTCTCAAAAGTCTTCTCCAACACCATAGTTCAAAAGCATCAATTCTTTGGCTCTCAGCTTTCTTTATACTCCAACTCTCACATCCATACATGACTACTAGAAAAACCATTGCTTTGACTAGATGGGCATTTGTTGGCAAAGTAATGTCTCTGCTTTTTAATATGCTATCTAGGTTGGTTATAACTTTTCTTCCAAGGAGCAAGTATCTTTTAATTTCACGGCTGCAGTCACCATCTACAGTGATCTTGGAGCCCCCCAAAATAAAGTCTGTCACTGTTCCCACTATTTCACCATCTATTTGCCATGAAGTGATGGGACTAGATGCTATGATCTTAGTTTTCTGAATGTTGAGCTTTAAGCCAACTTTTTCACTCTCCTCTTTCACTTTCATCAAGAGGCTCTTTAGTTCTTCTTTGCTTTCTGCAATAAGGGTGGTGTCATCTGTGTATCTGAGGTTATTGATTTTTCTCCCAGCAATCTTGATTCCAGCTTGTGCTTTATCCAGCCCAGCATTTCTAATGATGTACTCTGCATATAAGTTAAATAAGCAGGGTGATAATATATAGCCTTGACATACTCCTTTCCTGATTTGGAACCAGTCTGTTGTTCCATGACCTGTTCTAACTGTTGCTTCCTGATCTGCATACAGATTTCTCAAGAGGCAGGTCAGGTAGTCTGGTATTTCCATCTCTTGAAGAATTTTACACTGTTTGTGGTGATCCACATGGTCAAAGGCTTTGGTGTAGTCAATAAAGCAGAAGTAGATGTTTTTCTGGAACTCTCTTGCTTTTTCAATGATCCAACAAACGTTGGCAATTTGATCTCTGGTTCCTCTGCCTCTTTTAAATCCAGCTTGAACATCTGAAAGTTCACAAAGATCTGATAGACAGAGTGCCTGAAGAACTACAGATGAAAGTTCATAACATTGTACAAGAGAAAGGGATCAAGACCATCCCCAAGAAAAAGAAATGCAAAAAGGCAAAATGGTTGTCTGAGGAGGCCTTACAAATAGCTGAGAAAAGGAGAGAAGGAAAAGGCAAAGGAGAAAAGGAAAGATATACCCATTTGAATGCAGAGTTCCAAAGAATAGCAAGGAGAGACGAGAAAGCCTTCCTCAGTGATCAATGCAAAGAAATAGAAGAAAGCAATAGAATGGGAAAGACTAGAGATCTCATCAAGAAAATAAGAGATACCAAGGGAACATTTCATACAAAGATGGGCACAATAAAGGGCAGAAATGGTATGGACCTAACAGAAGCAGATGATATTAGGAAGAGGTGGCAAGAATACACAGAAGAACTATACAAAAAAGATCTTCACAACCCAGCTAATCATGATGGTGTGATCACTCACCTAGAGCTAGACACCCTGGATTGTGAAGTCAAGTAGGCCTTAGGAAGCATCACTATGAACAAAGCTAGTGGAGGTGATGGAATTCCAGTTGAGCTATTTCAAATCTTAAAGATGATGCTGTGACAGTGCTGCACTCAATATGCCAGCAAATTTGGAAAACTTAGCAGTGGCCACAGGACTGGAAAAGGTCAGTTTTCATTCCAATCCCAAAGAAAGGCAAATGCCAAAAATGTTCAAACTACCATACAATTGCACTCAACTCACATGCTAGTAAAGTAATGCTCAAAATTCTCCAAGCCAGGCTTCAACATTCTCAGATACTCTGAGACTTAAAACTGAAGCCAGGCAGCCCATGTGCCAGCCAGCTGACTCCTGCCTGCCTCCTGCTGCCTGCAGCAGCTCTGGGAAGAGGTGAATGCCCTAAGAGGAAGCCTTAGGCTCACGATACTTCCTGTGGTTTCATTCTCTCCTTGAAACCCATCAGCAGTGCTTCAGACAGCAAGCCCTCAGATTCAGGTCTCTTGGCTCCTACTGCTCTGCCTACCACCATTCGACTTCTCCTCTTTCAGCTCTAAGCCTTCAATGCTTTCCTACTGTCTTCAGGGCGAGAAAATTAAAATTCCTTAGGAAGACACCCAAGGTGCCCCAGATCCGGCTCCTACATGCCTTTTATATTTGCTTTTCTCCACAAGGAACTCCTTCCAAGAGCAGACATCTTCTTGGGAGTTTAGAGCTAGCTTGGAATTATGAGACCTCAGGGAATACTAAAGCCATTAATTTTTGTGAGTTCACACATATAAGGATATAACACTTATTCAAAGAGTTTTCAGGGCTATTGGCTCATTTGATTTCTCAAAAACCCTTAGAGGGCTTAGAGAAGACATCATCCCTGTTTTACAGATGAGAAAACTAAGGCACAAATCTTCAAGATCCTTGCCTGAGATGACAAGGCAAGTGGGTGGCAATGTAGCTCTCCTGGTGCCCCAGCATTGAGAACAGAACTCAATCCCTAGCATAAAGAACTGAGTCCATTAAAAAAAAGTCATGGCTCATTTTTCTTCTTTTTCTCCCCTTACGAAGCTAAATCTGTGAAATTGGAACAACACAGCAAACAGCTGAGGGCTATGGTCACAGCCCACAGACCTTTATGGAAGATTTGATCTTGGCCCAAATTTTCAAAGAAGCCAAACGGATAGGCAAAATACAAGTGCAAATGCTGGGCCCCTGCCGACAGGGCGTCTTGTGGGATATTTCCACAGGAAGCAAACACAGGCAATTAACTTTGCTGTAACAATGCCTGTGGTCACATGAAAAAACAAAACCCTCAGAGAGAGCTTATACCCCCTCCCCTGGGGCGCATTTCAAATGAATCCACAAATGTGCCTCAGTCTTCACTCCAGCTACTGACCCCAGATATTCACATGTTTATCGGTTCTTTGACCACTGTTGGGTGGCTTCTGATCCCAGTGGGGGGTGTTTCAAAGGGCTTAGGTGTCATCATCCCCACTTCTCAGATGGGCAAACTGAGTGACTGCAAGCAAGTGTAGAGGGCTTACAGGAACAGTCCTACAGACCTAACAGAGCATGTGGCTAGGATCAGAGCCTGCTCCCTGGCTTGGGGATTTTTTCTGGGGACCAGAGCTTCTCCAAGTCTCTACATGACAACCTGACCCTCAGCTCTGATCACCCAGGGGCAGTGCTATAGTAGACCTGACTGGCAAGCTGGGAGATCTGAGAGCAAGTTCTGGCTGGAAGTTCTCCCCCTTACCTGGAAACCTTGAAGTCACACCTGTGCAGCTGGTGCAGACAGCAGGGCTGGCCAGGCAGGGTGAAGATCATGGTACTTACCGACTGACTTCCCCTCGGTCGCGGGCTCTAGAATACTCAATCCCAATGCAGAAACACTCATGGAGATCGGTGGGTTACTGTTACTACACCAAGGTCTCTTCTAACCCTCTCTCCCATGTAAATAAAAGATTAATGGCTCCCAACCCGTTATTGTCTATCTTTCTGGATTTCTTGAAATGTTTCAATGATTTTCATGGTATATTATTCAGCACAGTGATCTCAAACTCTGCACCCTCGTCTACTTCTTTATGTCCTAAGAATGGTTTTTATAGTTTTAAGTGACTGAGAAAAATCAAAAGGAGAAAAATGTTTCATGAGCTTTCAGAGTCCAAAAATAAAGGTTTTCAACACAGCTGTGCCCACTTATTGATGTATTTTCCATTGTTACACTATGACAATGTAGCTGTTCGGGTATGGCAGAACTGAGTACTAGTAATACAGACTATATGACCTACAAAGCTCAAAATTTAAACTGTCTGGCCATTCACAGAAGAAATTCAGCCTTTAAACCAACTCTTAATGTAAAAGGCAGGCTACAGAATCAACCTATGTGCACAGCCACTCTACACACATGAATTGAGAGAGAGAAAAAAGTACTAGAATAGGGGTTATCTCTGGGTATTAAGGTTACATGCAGTTATGTGAATTTTTTTAAACCAAATTTGTTAAACACAAAAGTATAAGAAAAAAATATTAATGACATTAATAAGACAGAACTGCAATGTTTTACTGTGGGCCAGACACTGTTACTCATTGATATGTTTTATTTCACCGAATTCCCTTTCCGCAGTAGAGGTACCGTTGTGTCTCTGTACAGATGAGGGAAGAAGACTCAGGGAGTTTAAGGAATTGCCCAAAGTCACAGTGCTAGTGAGAAGCACTTGGTGCACTTAGGATGAAAACATGCCTGAGAAACAAAGCAGAATGTGCTGAAAAGAGAGACTGGGTTAGGAAGAGCGCTTTACTGGAAGTCACAGAATCCCAGTCCTTACAGATGATGAGGAGATTACAAATGCTTTCTTTGGGTATCCACATGTCTAGTCTACTTCAGTAAGGAGACACAAGACATTGGGTTGGCCAAAAAGTTCATTGGAGATTTTCTGTACAATGTTAATGAAAACCAAAGGAACTTTTTGGCCAACTCAATATTTGTGAGTATGTACCGGAAAAATGGCAACTGTGCTAATGGAGGGTGTATATCAAGAAGCACATCAAGGCACGATGTGCTGACTTCCCAAGCTTCCCCATCAAATATTTCTTGACTTAGTAACAATATAAATGTCAAGAAATATTTGATAGGAATACTGACTAAATTTCAATAGTCAGTTGACTAAACTGTGGTGCTTCCACACTTGAAATGCGTGTGTTAAGTTGCATGCGACTCTTTGCGACCCTATGGTCTATAGCCCATCGGGCTTCTCTGTCCATGGGGATTCTCCAGGCAGAATACTGGAGTGGGTTGCCATGCCCTCTTCCAAGGGATCTTCTCACCCCAGGGATCGAACCTACATCTCTTATGTCTCCTGCTCTGGCAGGCAGGTTCTTTACCACGAGTGCCACCAACCACCAGGCAATGAGTGCGCAGTACTGACAGGATTATACTGCTGCTGCTAGTGGGCATTGTGAGTTTGAGGCTGCTCTGTGGGGATGTAGGATAAAGCAAATGACGCGAAGAACTAACTCTGTCGTCGACAGTGCCTTTGAGAATCAGGTTTCTAGAAAAAGGAGACACAGACCTAAGAAAGAAGAGGTTAAATAAAATTCCCTGTAGTTTTGGGATACGCCATCTGTCTCTGGAGGGGTCGGAAAGAGGACATGGGAGTCCGAGCCTTGGGGGTGGTGGAGGGGTCACCCTTGTGGTTTTTCCCAGGCCCGTGGGGCGGGGCGGGGC
>SJYC01072371.1:0-25728 GCA_006408675.1 Madoqua kirkii
GGACCCCGCCCCGCCGCGGGAGTCAAGCCCAGATGGCGGAGGGCACGTGGTGGTTGTGGACTGCGGGCCTAGGGCTGCGCTGCGACTGTGGCCCGAGCGTGGCCCGTGAAGTGGATATTAAAATGGAGCATTAAACAATGCTTATTCTCTAAATGGCGGTTGAGTGCGAGGTAGCCGTTGCTGATGCCATCCTCACCCGACGTACGCTTGCCCGTGGATCGCGCAAGACGCTGAGGGCAAATTGTTTGCGGCAGCGTGGTCCGGCCAGCAGAGTCCCCGACTAGGAAGCAGTACCTCCACAGGATTGCTTTCCAGATTCCGGAAAAGATTGCGTTAGCTTTAGTTTTGATAATACGCTCAGGTATACCATCGCTGCCATTGGATCCACTTAAGCATCTGCCTACACCCCACTCCAGTACTCTTGCCTGCAAAATCCCATGGACGGAGGAGCCTGGCAGGCTGCAGTCCATGGGGTCGCTGAGAGTCGGACACAACATGAGCGACTTCACTTTCACTTTCCACTTTCATGCATTGGAGAAGGAAATGGCAGCCCACTCCCGTATTCTTGCCTGGAGAATCCCAGGGACGGGGAAGCCTGGTGGGCTGCCGTCTACGGGGTCGCACAGAGTCGGACACGACTGAAGTGACTTAGTAGTAGTTTGGAATTTGAATGCAAAGTATCAGTATGATTCATGATGTATTTTTGCCAGAAACAACCACCACCTATTTCCTAGTTTTGGCCACTAGAAAAGTCTAAAAATGATAACCAACCCAGGAACAATGAGTGCCTCGAAATGCCCAGATTATATCGTCTCTAAAAATATTTCCCACTAAGAAAAACAAGGGATTCTTAGATTCTTGAAGAACTAGCTGATTCCACGTCTGGGGAAGGGCTTGGATCTTCTTAGCTTCTCTGATATTTGGATCACATCAAAGACTACCAGGGTCATGTCAGAAGGAGCCAGCTGGCCAGAGACGGTACAATGTAACCAGCAACAACAATAATAAACAAAATGGTTTAAAACATAGCAAATATGGTCAAACCCATGAGTTTACGAGGATACTAAAAAACACACAAAAACACCCTAATTGGTCACCACTGGAAGATGACAGTAAACTCTTCATTATTTTTAAAATTGGCAAATAGAGGAAATGATTCAAACATATATTCCGTCTTTCCTATGTAATTGTATTACTAGATAATCAAACAGTAGATGTATTTGACTATTTGTATTTCACTTAATAAATGAAGAAAGAATGACAGGATTAGAGCATCATTTTGTAACCCCTAATTAACTGATGGGTCTAAACTATGAACATCAGTGGCTGCGAAAACCTCAAAGGGAAACTGCTAGACATCATACGCCTTCTGACAAGAGAGCACAGCACAGTCTAGGAAGTAGTTTTGCCCACAAAAATCAAGCTAAAATCTGATTAAACATCTAAGTCAAACTAGCAATTTATAGGAAATGCAGATGGTAGGATGCATTAAATAGCAACAGAAGGTTGCAAACAGAAAAATCCAGACTGTGGAATCTCTCCAGCACAAAAGACCCAACTTCTTCCTCCGATAAACTGCAAGGGTGAGGAGAACATAAAAGCAGCCTGTAGCTTAAATGTACTTAAAAGACAAAGTGAGATACATGTGTGGGCCTTATTTGGATTCTAGTTTTGAATAAGAATTTTAAAACGGCATTTAGGAAATACTATGAACTTGAAAAACTCGCATGACATTTGATGATATTAAGAGATAATCGCTAATTTCTTAAGGTATTGCGGGAATGTTAAGACCAAAGGGACAGTTTCTGTTAGAGGTACATACCTAAGTATTTTACAGATGGAATGGCTAAGTCTTGGATTTGTTTTAAAACTAACGGTGAAAAAGTAGGCAGGGACACAGATAAAATGAGATTGGTCTTACGTTGATGATTGCTGAGGCTGGATGAGGGTTCACAAAGTTTTTACTTTTCCATAAAAAATGCCCACAGTTTCAATAATAAAACATTAAAATAAATCCTTTCTGACATCTTGCTCAGAGTGATAATACTGGGCAGGGAGTATGATGGCTCTGACAAATATCCCTTTGAAACATCTCATCTCAAAAAACATGAAACATCTGTTTCGTGAATGATGGAGAATTGAGGATTGTGCTTTAGATTGTTCATCTGGGGACTTTCCCATCACCCATGGCACTTCTCCATCACCCACGGGGCCTCTCCATCACTTATGAAGCTTCTCCATCATTCTCCGCACCAGGATAATGTCACTACATGCTTGGTACACATACACACACACATACAAAAATCTATCAGAAAAAAAAATTTCTCATGACTTAAATATTTCACTTTGAAGCTGCAAAGGGTGTGAGGGACTTGGAATGTCATAAAGCTAAGTCACTGGACTCCACAAAACCAAATCTACCTGGCCCAGGCATTCAGTGGAACTCGTGACCAGGGGGTCACATGAAAGACAGTTGTGGTGTTGAGGCTGCCAAGTGTTTCCATTCTGAAGTTCTGAGCAAATAACAGGCACATGGGGATGCCGAGGCCACCGCTTCTCCTCTCACGCCATTATCTGCATCAGAGACTGAGTTTCCTAAATTAGATGATAATGTCTGTGGCAAGGCAGTTCTCACCTGGGGCCCCACATGTGCAAGAGATGAAGAGGGTTGAGGACACAGAGCAAAACCTTAAGCCCTGTCACGGGGTGTGGGATGGTGGAAGGAATCAAAAGTTAGGGGCCAGGAAGTGAGAAATGGATCTGATGTTTATCTCTAGAGATGGCGTCTCCCAGCCCTCAAGTTAAGCTTGCCGTTTAGGGCGGCTTCTGTTTCTTCCACCAGCTTCCCCAGCATCTGTGTGCTAGCGGTGCTGTGCAGAGTCGCGCGTCCTTCCCTGTCAACCCCCTGCCCACCAGCTCATGGGTTCCTTACACTCTGGAGCTCATTCACTTATTGGCAACATTGCCTGTTTCCCTGCCTTTCTCTCACACTAGCCTTTAACTTCCCCGAGGGCAGGGGCTTTGGTCTGTTTCCAGTAGTATCTCGTCACATGGCACACATGGAATTCAGACGTACTCCATCACTGTGGGACTGGCTGTCACAGTGCAGGGTGGTGGTTATGAGCATGGTCTTGACCCCTGGCCTTCCAGCCCACTCTCCCCGCTTTGCTGATGCTGTGCTCTACTTTCCAGATTTTACTATCACTTACTATAGGACTTCTGGTTTTGTAAAACACTTTTTAGATTTTCCTGGAAAAGGCACACACATACTGGTAAATTTCTATTTCTGTGTAATAACATAACTCATTTAGGAAGGCCGTCCTCCTGGAATTGCACTGGGCAACCACCTGGAATGGTCCCCATTGATGGCCTCATAAATAAAGGCTGAGATTATAACTACATACAACACCTTGGATGTGTGTCCAAGGAGTTGGGTAGTGGAGTCGACACATGAACATCTTGGGACAGAACTATTTGATAAGATGAGCACACCTGGGCATCTTCGAATGTGTATCTCCCTCCATCCTTGACGTTCTGACTGGTTATCTCATAGCTGTGAGAATCCAGGTTGATTGCGCTTGGGGCCCCGGGAGCCAGAAACTCTTGCCAGATTTCTTCCACCCTCCTGGCCACATCCTGTAGGGGCTGTTTCTTGAGATCTTGGACTGCCAACCAGAACCTGAAACAGAAGCACAAGGACAATTCGATCCAGGGGCTCCGTTAGTAGCGGCTCTGTTGGACGTGGTCCCGGAACTGACCTCCCATGGCACTCATTCTCTGTCCCCCAGCTGTCCCAGAAGCCATGTCCCAGGTCATGAAGGCTGCAGGGACTGCTGAGAATACAAAGGTGCGCCATCATTGCACTAAATGTATGTTAGAAGATCGCCTTGCTTCTGGTTGCCAAAAAGAGATTTTTCTCTCTCTACCTCAAGGGTTTTCAGCCTCGGTACTGTTGCCATTTGGGGCTGGATACTTCTTTGTTGTAAGAGTCGCCCTGTACTTAGAAAGATATGTAGCAGCAACCTTGGGTTTGACTCATCAGATGCCAGGGGCACTCTTTCCGCACTTGTGACATCCAGAAAGTTTCTGGCCATTACCTAATGTCTTCTGGGAGGTAAATTCACCCTTGGGAGAGAACCACTGTTTGACACAGAAGCCACAACCCAGACAATGTGAGTCCCTTTTCCATATCTGGTGGGGATCAGTTGGAGGTATTCAAATGAAAGAAAGATCCCAGAAGCAATAGTATCTTGGAGCCATTAAGAATATTTGAGCTGGAGGGACCCAGCTATACATGCTGTTGATGGAGAAACGAGCCTATTTGCAGCATCAATGTGGGCATGGTGTTTGGCATGTTCCTGGAGGAGGGCATGGCAACTCCTCCAGTATTCTTGCCTGGAGAATCCAGGCAAGGACTGGGCTTGGACTGTAGCCCACCAGGCTTCTCTGTCTGTGGGGTTGCAAAGAGCTGGACACAACTGAGTGACTAAGCACAGCACAGGTGCTCAAAAAATGTCTGTTGGATTGCAGGTGGGCTCATCTGGAATAAAGCTGAAGGGACGTATATCGGGGGTCCCTCCACAAAAGATTCTCCAGGGATTGCTGGAGAGAGAAGCCTCCTGCTCACGACTGTATTTGCCTCTCGTGAATCCCTCAGCATCTGCGTGGTGCTGGAGGGCTGGGTGTGCACTGCGAGCTCTTTTCTGCTGAGAACAGCAGCCGCCAGGGCCAAAGCTAGGACAACAGCTCCCTGGGTCGTGACGATGGTTCCCAAGGCAACCCTGGAGAGGGATTTCAGCAGGACTGAGGTCTGGGTGGCATATTTTGTGTCCTGTGAACAAAACAGGCCAGTTTCCCCATCAGTGAGACGGAAAGACAGGTCCCTGGCTGTGTGGTTCCTGCAGCCACGGGAATTACACGTACTCAAGTCAACGAAAGGGCAGGAACAAGAGAAGCTGAACCATGACATGGAGGAAGGTGCATTCAATCTGTCATCGAATTTCACCCGAAGTAAGAGGCACTCTTTTTTTTTAAAGGTTAAGCATGTTTTTCTGTTGCTGTTCAGAGAAGGGTGTGGAGCCACGTGCACGGCCTAAAGGTGCCACCCAGTGGCCAACTCGGGTAACGCAGCTTCATTTCCAACGGGAAAGAAGACTGGGGGGCGGGGCCGGGGGGAGTGGTCTCTGCGTGTGGGTCTGAGTTTGTGAAAGACACGAGCTCTGTGAGCTCCAGCTCTCCCCCTGATTTACCATTTGGGATTGTGATGATCTTGCTAAAGAAAACCCTCGTGGTTTCCTCGCTAAGACCAAGAGGCAGGGAGGAGCCTTGACGGCTTGAGGAAGATGAGGAAGTCCCGCTCCCAGCTGTGCTGCCCTCTTGGCATGGCTGTATCTTTCCCGGCCCCTCTCTCCTCCTGGCGCGGTGGGTTCAGAGCAGGGGGAGGGGTACGTGGACGGGTCTGAGCACGTCCCATCGCGGTGTAACTCTGCAATACTCTCAGGCCCCGTGGGTGGCTGAGCAGCCTCACAGTGACCACAGGTCGGGAGGGGCCTGGGTGCTAAGGCCTGGGGCTCCTGCCACTGACTGACATTGGCCTCACTTGCCCTTTACCACCAGCCCTCTATCTTTCTGCTCAGCTCAGGTCTTTCCTAATCATGTCCTCTGGCTACCCAGGGAGAGGGAAACAGTAGCCAGTCTTCAACCAGAGTCCAGACGGTGGTGGTGGAGCAGGGAGGGAGTTGGCAGGGTTCAAAGCTGTTAACTGATCAGTTGTTCAGAAGGGTCTTTGAACAGCTCAGTGGGGAGGGGGGGGGTCTCCTCCACTCCGTTGGCCATTTCCTAAGGTTCCCTTGGTCTCTCTGCACCCCCACTCCCACCAAGGTCTGCCATGAAATGAAGGAGGTGGCCAAGTGCTTTCAAGTGAAAATGGTCAGCTGGTGAAGAAGTACCTACAAAGGCTTTCTTCTCCCAGAGGACCATGTTTGATGGGCAGGTAAAATTTAGGAAATCGGCTCTAAAGAGAGGAGCTAGTGTTGGTTTTCGGAAGGCCTGGAAGGAAGACTGACGTGCAGCTTGGTGAGTCCCTGGCAGCCCTAGGGAGTCACCTCTGGTTGAGTGCTGGCTGGAAGCAACTCCTTTGGGCCAGCGTCCAACCCAAGCCTACCGGATTCTGCAATTTCTTACACAAATGAGGACACCCGGGCGATTTCCTGGTGCCTCAACAGGGTCGTGTGGGCGTCACCTTCTGTCCCTTGTCTCAGTCTGCTCTGAGATGGAGCTCTGGGCAGGCCCCCCACGGTTCCTGAGGCCTCAGCGGTCCTTTCGGCAGAATGAGTTGGGAGCCACATTAGTGCACCTCACTCAGCTGGGTATAGAGAAGTCTGGGGCGAGTGGGAAGGGAAATTTCTGAATCAAATTTAATCAATTTTTACACACAAAAATTGAAAGGTTCCCTTTATCAGATAAAACCAAGAATTTTTTAAAAAATATAAAAAGAAACAATAGGCATGTTGGAGGAGGAGAAATAGGAGGAGGGAAGGAAGGGGAGGGGGAGAATAGGGAGGAAGAGGGATGACACCCCCAGACAGCAGTCTTCTCTCCCTGCATGCATGGGGACCCTCTTGGCCTTCTGTCTGCCTTGGAGATGACCTGCCTTATCTCTCTCAGGTGACAGTAAAACTGCCATCACAACCCCATCCTGACATCCCATCTGTGTTTCCCATCACTGGCTTTAAAGAACCTTTGTGCCAGTTTGAAATTCAGTACAGGCTTGGTTTCCCTTGTGGCTCAGCTGGTAAAGAATCCGCCCACAATGTGGGAGACCTGGGTTCGATCCTTGGGTTGGGAAGATCCTCTGGAGAAGGGAAAGGCTAGCCACCCACTCCAGTATTCTGGCCTGGAGAATTCCATGGACGGTATAGTCCATGGGGTCGCAAAGAGTCGGACATGACTGAGCGACTTTCACTTTCACAGGCTTGATTTGTATTGGCCATCTGTGAGCCCACAGGCCTGAGCTGGGGGCTCTGAGCCCCGGCTGCCTGGCCCCCTCCCCTATCTCTTACAGACGGATGGGAGGCCCGCTGAGGCCTGCTCGGGTCCTGCTCTTATCTCAAGCCCACAGGTCCCGCTGCTTCTCCGGGACGCCAGCGGGGAAGAGAGACTGTCAGCGGCCCCGGATATGCCCACCCTGCGTAAGCCTCCGTGGCTGCTGGCGGCAGAAGGGCTGTCATGACTGGCAGGCCAGGCAGATGCGCGGGTACCAGGGAGATCACCTGTCCTGCTTTGTCGGAGTCGGCAGAGTCAGGGGAGGCAGCCCAGGGCCGACATCCGATCCGTGTCATTGGCTTAGGAATGCCGGTGGGGGGGGCAACTGGTCTTCTTGGGGAGGCAGCCTGGGCTCAGAACCACCCCACCCCCTCCCCTGGACTGAGCAGCTGGGGATGGGACTTGAGGGCTGTCCAGGGCTGCCCCAGGTGGCCTTCTGTCTCCCGCGGGGCTGGGGTGCTGACATGGAATGGGGTCTTCTCCTCAAGGCTGGCTACAACAAGAAGAACCATGAGGCAGCGGGCAGCGCTCTGTCCTTCCAGGAGGTCTGGCCAGGCCTTGGTTCCTTGCTTACCTATCTTCCCATCAACTAGGATTATCATGTGTTAGAAAAACCCAGCTTTTCATTTGTTCCCGGGAAAAGCCAGCTCCACGCAGAAGGAAGGGCCTCTGTGCCCTCTGCTGGCCAACAGAGACTCAGGAACAACGCTGCCACTTGACTTGGTCTCTGCTTGGGCTGGGATCTCACCACCAGCAGCACCAGCCGAGCTGAGTGACATTTGCGGGGCAGTGGCCCGAATGCCACAGGTTGTCCGAGTGCCGTGTGAGCATCTCTGTCCCCAGGCATCATGTGTTCAGTTTCGGGGAAGCCCACTCGGCCTGGCCCACTTCCCAGGGTCTTCCTGGGACTCGGGGCAACTGGGAGGCTAGAGCGCTCCAGGACAAACTGCCAACGCTCCTGTGCTCTCTTTAATTGCTTCTCCCTTCAGCTGACACTGTGTGGAACCAGGATAATCAATCTGCAGGTTAGAACAACCACGTTCTCTCAGGAGACGTTACAGCTCATAAAAAATGTACGGGGGACGCTCTCGGCTGCGGGCTTTGAATTTTAACTCGCGCCCTGCCGAGTGGCAGTGGTGGTCAGGTCAGGCAGGATGAAGACTTGTGCAGGTCGTAGGACTTCCCTGGTGGTCCGCTGGCTGAGACTCTGAGCTTCCATGGCAGAGGGCGTGGGTTCAATCCCTGGCCCAGGAACTAAGATCCTGCGTGCCTCTCGGCACAACCAAAAAAAAAAAAAAAAAAAAAAGATTTGTGCAAGAGAGGGGGCAAAGGTGGCAAGGGGCAAGGGGTTCCTGTCTCCCTTCTAGAAAAGCACACAAAGAAAATAGAGGGTCCAAGCCAGACCACTCCCTGGGACCCTCTGCTTCAGAACCAGGAGGTCCTACCTTGCATGCACTCTAGAGGCGCTGAGCAAACAGCTGTCTCCTGTGGGGGGTGCCCACCCTATCCAAATGGAGCCCTGGGCCCAGCCTACAAACAGCCTGCAACCATGAGCCCTGCTGTCTGCCGCAGATGTCCTGGCCATGTGGCCTCCAGTCCTCAGAGGTGTTGCCCCTCCCTCATCTCACAGGCTCACCCCCCAAAAAATGATGAAAGAAGATGTCGACTTGTATGATCACAGACCTCTTTCCTTCAAGGATCCAGGGTGACCTTTTGCTGTGGTGAGAGTGACACCTATGCCTCTTTGGGGCTCCTCTTCTCTGTAGTCTGAAGCGCTGGCAGAGACTGAACCACTTGGCTGGTGAGCTGGCAAGATTTTTCTAGGTAAAAGCGTCACGCTCTAAGTGCCCCTTTCACTGGAGAGGCGCAAAGGAGCTCGGGAGACAGACATGGAGAAGCCTTTGCAGTGCATCCGGTTGAGTCCTGCTCAGTCTCTCTCTTTCCCTCCCCTGCTCCAAGGCCAGCTGCCTGGGCTTGACCAGTCTTGGGGAGGAAGGACCATCCTGGCATGGCCAGCACCACAGGTGGGCCGTGTCCTCGAGCTGTGCCGCGTGGCATGGCCCTGGTGTTCACCTTCACAGGGACCACAGGGGAGGTGCAGCCCCAGGGGCCCCTGAGGATGCCCTGGGTGAGGGGTGAGACGCATTCACCACTGCACCCTCAGGACCTGGGTCATAGCGGACGCCAGGCTGGTATCTGTGGCCTCACGAATGACTCTGAATGGAGGGGGAGGAAAGGACCTGGTTCTAGGTGACCCAAGAGTCCTAAAGTTGTGTGATTTAAAACCAAAGCTTCCCCCATATATCCAATTATGCTGAATATCATACAAGTAGAATTTGGGCTTGCAGAGAGGATTTTAGAAGCTCTTGGGCTATACTTTTTATCTCAGGCTGTTCTATTTCCTTTATCCGCTCTCCTGTCATGGATCAGAAGGGACCCTCTTTAAGTCTGGATTTATGCATTCACACTGGGGGAGGAGATTAGTTACTGCACACTCACACCCGCTCACATGCCCTCTCTCACCCAGGACTGACTGCAGCCCTCCTGGAGTGAGGCGCTGGCAGAGTACAGGCGGTAAGGCAGGAGGAGGCACTGACGCCTGCCAGGGACACCCTCCTCTGTGTGCTTCTGGCCTGAAATGCATGCACATTTCATGGTCCTGGCTATAGTCAAACTGAGCAAGGCAGTGCTGAACCAGTCAATGGTCCCACCCCGGGACCCCTCACAAGGACCAGGATGCTGTGTTCATCCTTCCAAATCTCCACAGTGGTGCAGGTGGCTGAGAAATAGCCGGGTTATGGGAGCCTCTATACAGCTCCATGGGCTTTTGGAGTAGCTCAGTTGGTAAAGAATCTGCCTGTAATACAGGAGACCCAGGTTTGATCCCTGGGTGGGGAAGATCCCCTGAAGAAGGAAACGGCAATGGACTCCAGTATTCTTGCCTGGAAAATCCCATGGACAGAGGAGCCTGGCTACAGTCCATGGGGTTGCCCAGAGTCAGACATGACTTCGTGACTAAACCACAAACCACACAGCACTCCATCTTGGGGTCCCCATGGACAGGGATGAGCAGGGAACATGGGGAGAACCCCCAGGGCTAGCTCATGGGGACCCAGCTGAAGGGGGGATTTGAGGCTGAACTACCCATGCAGAGTCTGCCTGGGCACAGCATGCTGGCCGCAGAGAGGGTGATTTCCCACCCAGGATGCTTGCAGGCACGGCCTAGGAGGCTGGTCTGAGCACCATCCTAATAAAGTGGTCTAGAGTCAAGCCTTCTATTACAAATACTCAGGAATTGAAGCAAAGTGTAGAATGATGCCTCAGCACAAGGAGAGAGCTCTTCTGTGTCATAACCTGAAATCAGATATTCAGCCTTATCTGGTTTACAATAGGTACACAGCTGCCTGGAACGGCCTCGCTATTCCAGTTAATCAGCATCTACCCATCCTCCCAGGACTGCGTGGTATGCGAGAGTCCCCCCCACCACAGCTCTGCTCTCAGGGTCTTCCAGCTGAGAGCAGCCCCCCTCCCTCTTTCTTGTCTGCATCCGTATCTTGTACACTCTTTAAAGCCCAGCTTATGATGTGCCTACTCTGGTAGGATGTTTTGAAAACATTACCAAAATGGTTCTCAGAGTTTATACTCATTTATATTCGTTTAATGATTTAAGGATTTCTTGTGTGTTTTTCTCAAGGACCAACAAGGTTGCTGCAGGCAAAGATCCTGCATCTTGTCTTTCTTACATCCCCTCAGCAGATTCTTGGGGGCTGGAGACAGCATAGGTGTGTGATAAATATCACTGACTGATGTACGGGACTGATATGGTCTCCAACCCCAAATATATAACACGGATTTTGCACATTAACACTACAGCACACAGTCTTTTGTTCACAGAGTATGGTCTTTTTAAAGGAAAAAAAATGAATAAAGTCACTTTTGGAAAAATGCCATTGGAAGATGGGAATTAACGTTGTATATAAAAGAGAGCCTGGTGCCAAGAAGACACTGAGATTTCCATCTTACCCACTGAGAAGCCATCACTTGGCCAAGATGAGTCAGGGTCTTAGATAAGTCACATTTTCTGTATGTCTGTTTCTACATCTAATACAATGAAAGCCTGAATAAATCCCAGGTTACTCAGTTTTGCTTGACAACCATCCCTACCCGTTTTTACCAGCTCCCTTTCTTTTCTCTTACAATGAACCCCATGGTTTAAAAGTTTTTTTTCTACTAAACAGTAACTATCAACACATTAGTACATCTTCCCCTTCTTGATTACTCATAGACCAATAGAACAATCAGTGTTTTCACTGGCGTCAAGTGACCAAAGAAACCACTACATGGAGTTGCTAGAATTCCCCCCAAAAGGAAAAGTATATTTTAGCTAGCTTTTATAGTTATGCCTCCAGTTCTTGAACAGTATTTACTGTGACTCCTTAAAATTCTAAAGTGAACCCACTTATCCCTCTTTTTCCTGGTGAGCCTATCAAATATTCAGGACCCCAGAGACTGGAAAGTTTTAAAGGGAAAGGTCTCTGAGCTCCCTTCCTGCCATGGAGTTCCATGGTTTTATGGTTTTAGTGTAAGGATGGTGTCATGAAATCCATTCAACCATTGACTTATTATTGAAGACATGTTTCCAGGAGCTTGAACACATGTCATCTGGATTTAAAGAACCAAAAATTGTGGTGTTGGTGGGTGTTCATCCAGTGATAATAAAGCTTGAACATATAGTTTGTTCTCCAACCTTGGCCACATTAATTGGAATTGGAATTTGAGCCATAGCATTTGACTGAGAAAGGGAGGTGTCGCGAGAAACTGATGATGCAAATTTCTTCACAAACTCCTGCACACAACTCAAACCTTGGAGGGATGTACCTGAGGTTTTCTGAACTGAATTCCGACTCCAGGAATCGTAGAAACTGGTCCCGCCCCACCTGGTCCTTCAAGATCTCATGAAAGAGAAGCCCCATCTCTTCACTCGCTGCTGGCTGGGTTCTTTGCTTTGGGAGAGGGAACAAAGGTTTAAAAGGTGATCAATACCAGGCAGAAACCTGTGGCACAGTTTCTTCAACAACTCAAATTTATTTATATGTCACGGGCCAAAGGGAAATGTCTCATTTAAGTGACAGATTCCATCAAACTTGCACAAATCCTGAATGCGGACTTTTTTACCCAACACTGCTGCTGCTGCTGCTGCTGCTACTGCTAAGTCGCTTCAGTCGTGTCCAACTAGCCAAGGGTAAAAGTCTCTTTAAAGAAGGTGTTTGAAGGGGGCCACATCGAGGGGATGCTTACCAAGTGCTGCTTACAGGACATAGAACAACTCCACTGATTTGGCTTCCCTGGGCCACTCCTGTCAGCCATAGGTCCAACTCTTGACTCCATCATTTTATTTTTTTCACTTAAAAACTGAGGATGCTTTGTGAATCTGATTTTTCATCAAAGATTCTGCCCCCACCTCCTGGCCCTTCCTCAATTCTCAGGGGGAAAAACAGATTCCAGTTTAGAACCAAGTGATGTTCAGCTGATCAGAAACATGCCAGCTTATCCAGGGTAAACCCCATACAGGTGCTTAGAAGCAGAATGTTGCATCCATTCATTGATTTAACCACCACCTGCACAGTGTCTACAATGGTCTAGGCATCGTTCCCAGCCTTCACACCTGTTAACTCACTGAGTCCTTGAAACTACTCTGAAAAATGTACTAACACCATCCCCATTTTGCAGATAGGGAAGCTGAGGCCTGGTGACAATTTACCCAAAGACACACTAGGAAGGGATGGAGTTGAGGCTAAAGTCCAGAAAAGCATGGTTCCAGAACACAGCTCTCAGCTCTGCCATGCTGCCTCACGTCCACGGGACTCTCTCCAAACCAAAGTGTCGGGACGGGGGACAGAGAGCTGGTCTTATTCATTGGGTGTTGGAAGATGAAGATATTTCCTTGCGCTTCTGTCTTTCCATTTACAGTTCCTTTGCGTATTTACTCCTCTGACTTCTTTAAGCAGCAACAAGTTTCTAGTTCATGAGCTATATACTGCTATCTCCCACTCAAGTGGTAGTCTGTGGACCAGCAGTAGAATCTCAGGACCCATCTGACCTGTGGAATCGAAATCCACAGCTTAGCAAGATCCCCAGGTGATTTAGTGCACATTAAACTCTGAGACACATTGGTCTACCAATATTTATTTTTCCCCCTTTTTTGATATCCATTGATTTATTGATATTTAATTTAGGTCCCAAAAGAATCAGAGGTTTACAGGAACACACAATTACAAAACTGAAACAACAATAACAAAATCCCCAAACCCTTAAACATAGACGAGTATAATAATAAGAACAAGTGATGGTAAATCTTGGTTGCTGTCGTTTAGTTGCTACATCATGTCCAACTCTCTTGTGACCCCATGGACTGTAGCTCACTAGGTTCTACTGTCCATGGGATTTCTCAGGCAAGGATACTGGAGTGGGTTGCCATTTCCTCCTTTAGGGGATCTTCCCAACCCAGAGATCGAACCCATGTCTCCTGTACTGGCAGGTGGATTCTTTACCACTGAGCCACCAGGGAAACCCAAATATAGGAAAGAATAATAATAAAAACAAGTGATGATAAGTCTTAGTAGGGGGTGGTTATTATACCAGAAAACCTAGGCTAGGGGAACTACTGCCAGTAAACAAAAAAAATTTTTAGAGCTTCCTTGGAGCCAAGATAAAAAGAGATTTGAATGAACTGCACCACTCTCAACATTTGAAAGAGGTAATATGTAAGTTTGTCAGTAAAGACAACTTTTGCTCTAGTATTGAATTATAAGAGGAATTGTCTCACAAATCTTTACATAAGGAGCACTGAAACAATGAATGATATTTCTGATACCTTTATTTTTAAAAAAAAGTGCAGGAAACTTTTACATACAGCTATTGGATTGCCAAAAAGTTCATTTGAGTTTTTTCATAACATGCAAATTTCTCAGAGTTTAATGTGCACTTAAATCACTCAGGGATCTTGTTAAGCTGGGAATTCCAATTCTGTGTATCTGAGGTAGGGCTAAGATTCCACTGCTGGTCCACCACTTGAGTGAAAAGACAACAGCATGTGTCCGTGAACTAAATACTTTCAACAAACGTCAAAAGCATGATGTTAAATTCTAGGGTGGTGAAGGTATATCTCTGGAGAGCCAGATAATGAAGTATGTGGCTTCACTGTCATGGAGGGCATGGCATCCCACTCCAGTATCCTTGCCTGGAGAATCCCCATGGACAGAGGAACCCGGCGGACTATAGTCCATGGGGTTGCGAAGAATTGGGCACAACTGAGTGACTAAGCACAGTACATAACAGTTTCCTTGTCATTTGGCTTGATACAAGAAAACTTCAAAAACTGGTGGAAAAAGCATTCCATTCATTTCAGGCTTTTTGCAGGAGCTCAACAGTAGCCGTCTCTTCACTCCCCGAGTCCAAACATATGCTCCCCATGCAGCTTTGTTGCCAAGGATGGAAGGTAGAAACGGAAAGTGTGTTGGTGTGGAATGAATGCTAGCCACGTTAAAAGGCTCTTGCCCACAGGGTTCAGAACCACTACACTGTAGCCTCAGCAAATGATGTAAAGAAGGGACATTTTATCTGTAAGCACTAAGCTGTGAGCCCTGCACTGTAGCACAGTGGATAGCGAACACATCCACATATTTCCCTTCTTTTTAAAAATAGACACACACTTTTTAATGATGTCTTCCATGGAATTTCTCTGGCAAGAATACTGGAGTGGGTTGCCATGCCCTCCTCTAGGGGATCTTCCCAACCCAGGGATCAAGCCCAGGTCTCCCACATTGCAGGCAGATTCTTGACCATTTGAGCCACCAACAGTGAGGGATTCCAAGGAAGATTTTTTTCCCAAAGTTCCAGGCTGGGCTTTCTGTAATGAGCCAAGAAGACAGATCCTAGATTCTCTCAAACTCAAGCCACAGAATCAAACTCAACAGCTTTCCAGAGGACAAACAGCGCTGTTACTATCCCCACCCTAGGGTTGAGGCGAGCAACAAATGGAAGCCCCACTGAGCTGCAGGAGCGCATCTGCTTTTGCCAGGGTCGTGCTGTGACCTGGGACGGCCACCAAGGCTGCAGGGCTCTTCAGGGATGGTGCTGATGGCAGCTGTACCCCAATCAGTGGCCGTGCCCAGAGAGCCAGGTGTGGAAAGCTGCTCAGTCTTTGTCGTGACTGTGTTATGGACACACATCTACCACCGGTGCCACTACTTTCTGGTTTGCAAGCAGTGAGTCCGTATTCATTCCACCAGGTTCCTTGGTGGTGGCAGGGGGAAGGGTGGTGGAGGATGAGGGCCATTTTGGGGGTAAGCCACAGAGCCAGGGGTGTCTCTAGATGCAGAACCAGAGGCATAGGACAGATGTCTGGATATACAGAAAGCTGCAAGCTCAGCCTTCAGCAGAAACAAGGCGTTTTGGAGAGACAGGCTACCCTGGTGTGGCGGTTTCCTAGTTGGCCAACATACCACCAAACTGGATGGCTTAAAATAGAAATGTATTCTCTCATAGTTCTAGAGGCTAGAAATCTGAAATCAAGGCGTTAACTGGCCCACACTCCCTCTGAAGGCTCTAGAAGAAAACCTGGTCCATGCCTTCCTCTTAGCTTCTGATGCTGCCAGAAATTCTTGGCATCCATGGCCAGCTCATGCATTACTCCAGTCTCTGCCTCTGTCATCACATGGTACTCTGCCTCTGTATCTGGTTTACGCTGTATGTTCCAGTGTTTCTGTTTTCTCTCCTTATAAAGATATCAGTCATATTGGATTGGACTTCCCTGGTGGCTCAGTGGTAAAGAATCCGCCTGCCCAGGCAGTCAACACAGGTTCAATCCCTGGGTTGGGAAGATCCCCTATAGAAGAAAATGGCAACTCATTCCAATATTCTTGCCTGGGGAATTCCATAGACAGAGGAGACTGGTGATCTACAGTCCATGAGGTTGAAAAAGAGCTGGACACAACTCTTAGCAACTAAACAACAAGAGCAACATACTGGATTAAGAGCTTACTCTACCCCAGGGTGACCTCATCTTAACTAATTGCTTCTTTAATGGCCCTGTTTCCAAATAAAGTCACATTCTGAGATTCTGGGAAGGACTTGAATTTTTAGGTGACACTATTCAGCCTAGTACATCTGGGTTCCTTCAATTATTCATTATTCACAATCCTATTTCTGTGTCTGGATACCCTATATCTGCTCTTTTTCTTCTAATAATGTGGTCATTGGATCTATTCTATTAAAAGCTTCTTGGATACAACTTTTCTATATGTGTCTTTCTTGTACCTCTTGGTTATTTCCAAGCACCATCCCTTTGAAGGTTTAAGATTAGATGTGAACATGTTGCTACCATGGAATGGTCTCTGTGGTTATAAAATAATTCTGAAAAGTTACCTCTGGATACCCACCTCCAGGTGACTAGTACAATAACTTTCCCTTGGTCTCACTCAGATAATCAATGGAACACACAGCCTCTTTATTTTCATCCATTGTATAGTAAGGCTTTCTCATGACATACCTGTAATTATGGTTTTGTACCATCACTTAACTTTTAAAGGGTTTATGTCACTGTCTTTGCAGCTGTCTTTGAGCTCTCTGAGGGCAGAGACCACATCTTTGTAGTTATCATAGTGCTTTTCACACGGCAAGTGTTTAACACTAAAGGGAAATCAGTAAGAAAATGTGTACAGTAATGTGGGTGATGTGTCCTTATATTGACATTGATGTGTCCTTATATTTCTAATTGCTAGCTGGATGCCTTTTTCCAACTCTAATTTCTCTTCCATGCCCATTGCTTCTCACCAAATTCCTGCCTCCCACTGAGCAGCCCAAATTAACACAGTCAAGACAGGTGGCTCTCCCAGGGAGTCCGTCTTTCATTCCAGCTGTTCTCCCAAATCGAGAACAATAAAGCCATATTCAGAATAAGCATCTATCTATGAGAACATCCAGCTATCTTCAAAAGGTTTCGAGTTACTGGAAAAATTATGAAACAAGGGATTGTTCCTTAAAGAGTGAATAACCAATGAGTCCATCTCAAGACCAAGGTTATTGACGGAACAATCACAATATTACTTAATGCCCCAAGAAAACCTGAGGGTCCTAATACCTCAACAAGGAGTGGTCCTGTTGTTTGTTACTGTGGAACAAACCATCTTCAAACTCAGTGGCTTGAAACAACAATTTATTCTCTCTCAACATCCCATGGGTTGACTGGGCTCAGCTGGGAGGTTCTCATTTTGGGTCTCTCAAGAGTTGTAGATGGATAGTAGCTGGGGGTGGTGTCATCTGAAGGGTGGACTGGGTTGGACATCCAAGATGGCTCATCACATGGCAGATGATGCTGATTTTGGCCAGAAGCTCAGCCAATGCTCTCAACTTCCATGATTTCCCTGATTGTTTGAGTTTCTCATAGCCAATAGGTTTTTAAGAAAGAATGTCTTAGGAGCAAATGTCTCAAATGACCAAGAGCTGTTTTATGATCTGTTCCCAGAATATTATTCCTGCCATGCTCTGTTGGTGAAATAAGACATCAGGGCCAGCCTGGATGAAAAATGAGGGAGGTGTCCCCTTCCCATGGAAGACGCAGTGCCTGTGTACAAACAGAACGCGGTGGGGCCGCACATGGAGACTGACTACCATAGGGAGGGAGACTGACTACCACCATGGATTTACAGTTCTGTCAAACTCGCTGAGTAGCTCAGTGATGGTCTCTGCCCCTCAGCACACCGGGCTAGTTAGGGGTGGATGCCTTTGACCAAGTAGGATGAGCTGGGTTTCTTGTAGCTCTTTGCTCATGTGCCTGTTGCCCAGGAAAGAGAGAAAGTCAAACAAATACCAGGTGGTGAGGGCAATCATGAACCCCCAATCCTGCAGGCAGTGCCAGGTTCTTGTTAGAGCCACTATCTGGCTGATGGCATCTTCCTGGGGACACTTTCCTGGCGGTATTCAGATGACAGTGGAGTGGAGTGGAGTGAAGTGGAAGTCACTCAGTCATATGAGTGCGGCCTCAGTCTTTGGGACTCCATGGACTGAGTGGGTAGCCTTTCCCTTCTCCAGGGGATCTTCCCAACACAGGGATCAAACCCAGGTCTCCCACATTGCAGGCGGATTCTTCACCAGCTGAGCCACAAGGAAAGCCCAGGAATACTGGAGTGGGTAGCCTATCTCTTCTCCAGCGGATCTTCCTGACCCAGGAATTGAACTGGGGTCTCCTGCCCTGCAGGCAGGTTCTTTACCAACTAAGCTATCAGGGAACCCCTCAAATGACAAAGCTCTCTCCAACTGAGATCTGGCAATTTGGGGCTGATTCCTTCTCAGTGATGAGCCCTGGCAATCACTATCTTCTTTATCTAAATTTGACTTCTCAGAATTTTCACTGAATAGACTTCAGGTATATCCTTTAAAGAGGCAATCTTGTATTGCCCTCTGAACATTCCTTTTCTCATTCTTGGATTTCTAGATCTAATTGTTTGAGAAGGAGAGAGGATTAAAGCACAATTTCTTACTGTCTATGCTACATCTTGCTTCATCCTGCCAATTATTCTATTAATCCTGTTCTTATCTTTGACTGGTTTGTCTATAAACCCTACATGGCTGAGACAGTATGTTCAACTCTATAGAATCCAGACGTTATCTGTGATGACCTCTGCCCTGGACATTGGAAAGAGTCTGTACCCATTTACTCACGCCCAGGAGAAATCACAGCCCACCTCAGATGAACATGAAGTCCCAGCGACCCCCACGGTCTCCCATGCTGCCTCGACTCTTCCACACAACTTCACCCATCTTCACCAAAAACCAACTTCATATGAAGTGTTTGAGAGGGTAGAAGCCTTTACTGAAATTGGAGGGTCTTGAGAAGGGGGTACAGATTGCACCATCCAGCAGCAGGCAATTTAGAAATCACATATTCAGCATTCCCACTTTGAAAAGTCCTCGGACACCTCAGCACTAGGGGTTTCCAGGGCTCTGAACGGAGGCTTGCCGTCTCTTATCTCTCTGCTCCTCTCTCCACCCTCACTTTCCATGGCCCTGAGGTCTCCCCTCTTGGGGACTAAAAGTGCATTCATCTCGTTTTCTTATGGGGCACAACCTCTCCACTTGTTGTGGAGTCTGTGCCAACACTCCCGCTCTTAGAGCCTGACTCTGTGCCCCAAGTGACATTAATGTCTTTTGCCAAAAAGGAGGAATCCTGGAGCCGGGAGGTAAGACAGCATGTTATTCACCTTGCTACGTGGGTATCTTGAGAGACTTCCTTACTTAGAAGATAGCACATAGTAGGTCTCAATAATCTTTATTAGTTAAATTAAACTGAAACTGAGAAAAAGATGACCTTTGATTATTTTGCTGGTCACATTCAGCCCTTGTTTCACGCACAAAGGCTGTGTGATCTCTAGACTGAACAAGCATGTCGGCGCTGCTCCCTGACTCCGTAGCACCAGAGGCAGGCTCCCAGTCACTGCCATCGTCTGACTGGGTGGGGATGTCCTGCTGGGAGAAGAAAGAGGGCCTCACAGCTTCTCGTTGTTCTCGCTTGCATCTGCGTAGCTACCTTGAAGATGAAGAGAACGCTGCAGGTGTGAGGTCAGATGCTATGATTACAGCAGGAAGCCTGTGCTGTACACAGAGCCAGAACCCAGCTGTGGGGGCACTGAGGCCCTTGGGGACAAAGTGCTGATGCGGTGAATAAGCCAACAGGCCAGGCGGCCACCATCTCTCCAAACTATCATGCTTTTTGCCTTTTTTTTTTTTTGCTGAATTTCAAGAAAGAAGGAGGTAATCTCAATGTCATCAAGGCGAATTAAATTCACATACTTATCTGCTCTTCCTTTCCCAAATGCCAACAGCATTGCAGATTAAATGATCACTACTCCATTCACCCTCCATCCAACCTATACGTTCTGAGTACCTACTACATGCCAGACACAGGGCTAGGTGCTAAAATAACGGTAAGTCTTATTTAGAAAGAGATCCAGGGGAGGATGCGATCTAGACAGACTGCATGGACTACGGAGTGAGTGGTCACCGAAGACCTTTCTGAGAAAAAGGCACTGATGCTGAGTGAGGCTTGAGTGGAAAGGAAGCCAGCCACGTGAGGGTCTGTGAGAGCGGTCCAGGAGGAGGGGACAGGTAAGAATCTGGAGTTCAGGGAAATATCAGAGACAAAGTAAAACACAGAGTGTAAGAGGCAAATAAACTTCCTACCAGCAGAGGATAAATGTTGAGGAACTTTGCGAACTTATGAAGCAGGTGCTGATCGTGGGCCCCCGAGGCTTCCAGCGGGGCCATCTGGGAATAAGGTAACTGGGTGTTGCCAGCAGAAGCCTGGGAAAATCCCAAGCCCTGAGCAGCAGGACTGGAAGCAGGGGCAGCTGCTGGGTACTGAACGGGGGGGCACAGGGGAGGAACTCAGAAATATGAGACACAGGCTCCCTGGGCCGAGAGGGTCTCTAAATAAAAGGGGGACATTTTCTGGCCAGCTTCTTGCATGGGAAGGAAAGCCAGAGGGTGGTGCCTGTGTAACCTAGGGCTGGTAGAGCTAATATAGATGAGAAAACACCTCAGCAAGGCAGGGAGACTTCCAAAGAGGCTGAGGTTTCCTCCTGCTGCTCACTGGTTTCTGCAGATCCCTCTGTGTCCCCCTAAGGTCCCCAGCAGATGGGAGAAGAGTGTCCTTCTTGGGGTGCACTGTGGAGAGGAAACTGAATGACTTAAACTCATCAGGCCCAAACCAGAGTGGCGTGCCTGGCTGTGGGACTGTTGGCCAAGGAAAGGCCGGGCTTCCAGATTAGGCCTGTAATTAGCATAAGATTAAACACACACACAGTGTGCCACTACCAGAAATGATTACTTAACTGACCTGGAGAGGGGACTAGGCACTGGTATTTTTAAAAATAAGCTCTCCAGGTGGTTCTAGTATATAGTGAAAGTTGAAAGCCAAGACTTTCACTTATGAAAACGAGTAGTACCCCAAATTGTCTGAAATGACTGATCTGCTCTGAACAGTGATTGAGGTAATGACACAATGAACAGAAACAATGATTCTCTGATCAATGATGCCCTGTGAAGTAAACTAAGTGGCAGAAATAGAGGGGAGATATGAAAAAAATCTGAATTCCATCCTCAGGGCAATTCAAGAGGCTAAACATCACTAGAAAAGAGCCAGGCTGTGAAGAAAAAGCAGTCCAAGAATATTATAAATTCTTGGAAATTAAAAGCACAAGTGTTCACTACCCCTCCCAGCACTCAGTAGGAAAAGAAAAACTCGTTAAAGTATAAAATCACAGAATGGATACCATTGAGATTGGTGACTCTGAAGAGTAACTCAAGAGATTCTATTCTTGAATATAGAATAAAAAGACTAAGAGATGGAATTTTTAATAGCGAAAAGATAAGAGATAGTGCTACTACCCCCCAGATGGCCAGAGTTCCTACAAAAGCATTTCCTGAAAAGAGAGGATAGGATGGAGAGGGAGGGAGAGAGAAGAGGAGCAAGTTAAAGATTTAAGTTCTTGGATCAGACCAAAGGGACTACCAAGGGCATGTCAGAAATAATTAAAAAGAAGTTGCCTTTCTTACATGGGGCTTCCCAAGTGGTAAAGAACCCGCCTGACTAATGCAGGAGACATAAGAGACACGGGTTCAGTCCCTGGGTTAGGAAGATCCCCTGGAGGAGGAAATGGCAACCCACTCCAGTATTCTTGCCTGGGAAACTCCGTGGACAGAGGAGCCTGGCAGACTACAGTTCATAGGGTTACAAGGAGTCGGACGCAACTGATGTGACTTAACACACACACACACACACACACACACACACACACACACACACACACACGACTAGACCAGAACTAGGGTAAGAAAGCTAACACAAAGCTTGACTAATAATGTAAAACTCAAGGAGGAGAAAAAGAAACAGGGAGAAAAATTAGATTCAGAAAACCAACAGCTGGGAAACATGTTAACTATGTGATCTGAGTAAATGTGACTGCTTTCTATCCCCATGTCCAAGGCAAAACACATTGCTAGAAAAATGGCAAAGAACACAAAAAAACAGGTGAGCCACCAAAGAAAAATGAGTATCTAGTAATCGTAAGAATAGATTCCCAAGGATTTTAACAAAAAATATAAGCAAAATGAGATGTTTATTTTAATCTGTTAGATTTTCAAAGATGAAAAAGATTGATAATGTTTGGGTTGTTTTTAAGTTGTTTCAAAGTTATTTGAAATATACATAAATTGGAAGAAAAGATAGTATGTTTATTTTATTCCTAAATGAGCACACATGGGCTGTGGAGCGGAGCACATCTTCTCAACCCCGCCACCTTCATTTCCTATTCCGTGTTGATTTTTGCCCAGTAATTGCTTTTTATCACAGCAACTGCCCTGAACACTCAGATTTGCAAAGATGTGGCATCACTGAAAGGAATATAATGTGATCTAATGTTGAAAACAGGGAACTACCTTAAGCCAGTCATTTATACAGTATCTGACATAGGTCAAACATCAGTGTTTTCCTTAACGATTTAGAATGTCTCCCAGGAATCCTGTGAGTTCCCTGCAGCAGCCCAGAGTGCTTGGGTGCAGTTTGGGAACCACGGCATTAAACTGTCAACAAAGGCTCTTTCTGGAAAGTGAGATTGGGGTGGAGCAAGAGAGAGTTTTCTTTCTTATATACGCTTAAACAGTTTGAAGGACTTCCCAGGTGGTGCTTAGTGGTAAAGAACCCACCTGCTCATGCAGGAGACATGAGATGCAGGTTCAGTCCCTGGGCTGGGAAGTTCCCCTGGAGGAAGGCATGGTAACCCACTCCACATTTTTGCCTGGGAGAATCCCATGGACAGAGGAGCCTGGTGGGCCACACTCCATGGGGCTGCACAGAGTCAGACACGACTGAAGCGACTGAGCACACACACACACACAAAGACAGTTTGAACCTTTTATAATGAGCATCTTGACTTCTCTTCCTTCTAACAAGGCTTCTGTCTTAAGAAAAGAAGTCAGAAAAAAAAGACAAGGGTGAAAGGGAATGAGAGAGACGCAAAGAAAGGAAGAGCTTCCCTGGTGGCTCAAACAGTGAAGAACCCTCCTGCAATGTAGGAGCCGAGGGTCGATCCCTGCAGTCGGGAAGATCCCCCGGAGACGGAAATGGCAACCCACTCCAGTATTCTTGCCTGGAGAATTCCACGGACAGAGGAGCCTGGTGGGCTACAGTCCGTGGAGTCACAAAAAGTCAGACTGAGCAACTAACACTGTCACTTTTCTCTCATCCACCAGGAACTTCTGAATGGAACCATTGTGCCTGCTACTCCAGAAGAGCAGGGAGATGAAGACCACAGCTCTGGGCCCTCTGCCCAGGGACGGGGGAGCCTGGTGAGCTGCTGTCTATGGGGTTGCACAGAGTCGGACACGACTGAAGCGGTTTAGCAGCAGCAGCAGCAGCAGCCTGGGTTCTAATCCTAATTCTACCACCTCCTTGCTGTGTGACCTGGAGCAAGTCCATTAACTCCCGTTTTCCATCTGTTCAATTCTGAGAGTAACGTCTACCTGTTGTGGTGACTCACTGGAAGATACTCAGTAGAGACCAAGTACAGAGTAAATGCTAGCTATTGTTGTTGTTGCTAATGTATGAAAAACAAATGATCCACAGATTCTTGCCCTCCAGCGGTCAGAACTAGCAACTGTGACGGACTGTCCCAGTTATTGTAGCATCCATACGACCAGAGAGAGGTCAGAGGGAAGTCATAAAGGATCCACGTTCAATGTTATAAAGAGGTAGAAACCATGGGCAAGGAAATCATTTGGGTGGTTACAGGAGGAGTTTCGGTTCTATTGCTAAAAAGAGTCAAATTAAGATAGGGTATAATAATAATCTCATGATCTCAAGCATTGTGCTCCTCCTCCCACTTCCAAATATAAAAACATTTTTGTATTTTTTTTTTTACCTCAGCTCTATGTCCCATAAAGTGATATCATCACTGATCCAGGGATTGGATGGCTCAGCTGGTGTAATCAAAGGGTCATATTCCACGTACTGTTCCGTGTAAGCAATTAAGCTGCAGGAGGAAAGCAGAGCAAAGAATACCACTGATTTCCTATAACAACAGGTTTTCTGTTTAACACAAACATCATATCAGTCTTCATATAATTCCAAGTTAAAGGGGAAAAAAACTACCTCCACTCTCACTTCTGACAACTCAAACTGTTTTCATTTGTCCTTGCTCTCTCCCCATGATCGACATATTGTTTCTCCATTATTGCAGTCATAGTATACACATACATTTTATATCTTTTCCCACCTAACTCTTTCCTGGAATCTTGTTGCATCCCTCCCTGGTTATGCT
Source organism: Madoqua kirkii (assembly GCA_006408675.1). Classification (NCBI taxonomy): domain Eukaryota; kingdom Metazoa; phylum Chordata; class Mammalia; order Artiodactyla; family Bovidae; genus Madoqua; species Madoqua kirkii. The sequence goes on from SJYC01072371.1 coordinate 24,420, forward strand.
AGCTTTACTGATACACTGGTCCAAACCTGCCTATGTATCACCCTTCCATGGGCACCACAGATCTCAGGGCATCTGGGGCACACAGCGGATGCTACGGTTTTTCAAGGCTGCCAGCCCAGCATTCCTTCCCAGCTGGAGGATTTCTTTACTATAAAGCCTTTAAAAGTCCTGGCAGACCAAAAGGAGTTAACCTATTTAAAGGATTTTCCCAAAAAGTAACTCAGTTTTTACAGTTATAATTTTAAAGTCATAATCTTTTAAAATAGAATTTCATTTTTTAAAAGTTCATGTAGTTAAAATGGTAAAATAGTGCCAAACACTTTCCTGTACAAAAAGCACTAGCAATGTTTTTTTTCTCCTATCCCTTCTCACAGAGGCACTTGCTCTCTGTCTTTATTTATTTATTTTTAGCATTTACCTGGATATTCCTAAATTATGTTTTCATACCTGCTTTTGATTATCAATTCAAAACAAAGATTAACTTTCTACTTACCAGTCCCCAACTCTCTCCACCATGTCCTCCCATGATCCTCCAAATATAACACTTTTGCTATATCAGTAGTCAGTGTTCATGTTATTAAACTATATAATAATTTTTGCTGCTAGGCTCAGTAGTGTATTACATTTTTTAAGTGTTCTAACAAATCTGTAAAAACGCCTAGCAATATTTTCCCACAGCACATCAGATAATCCATCAGTTCTCTCTCTGTCTCCTGGAGGCCCTCTCCCCAAAGTCTTGAGTCCACTTGCCCTATCCTGAACCATTTGTTCTACAGGCTCGATGCAAAACCATCATCTCAGGCTTTCCTTCACCTCTGTTGGAGCCCTGGTTTCCTGGATTCCATGCCTGCCTATCGGTTTTACTCCCTGGTTGTGCTGAAGGCCATCCTTTAGCAGTTTCCTAAGAAAGGATACACAGGAGCTAAATATTTTGAGTCTTTGCAGGCCTAAAAATGCTTTTACTTCATACTTCACTCACAGTGCTGGATATAGAACCCTGAGTTAAAAATCATTTTTCTTTTAGAATTTTGAAGGCATTGCTCCATTTCTTTTGATATCCAGTTTGTTATGGACTTCTCAATAGTTTGAGAAGTCTGAATCCATTTTAATTTTTGTTCTTTTGTTTGGTTTCTTTTCTCTCTGTAAGCTTAGAGTCGTCTTTTTATTGCTATGCTGCTGCTGCTGCTAAGTCACTTCAGTCGTGTCCAACTCTGTGCAAACCCATAGATGGCAGCCCACCAGGCTCCCCCGTTCCTGGGATTCTCCAGGCAAGAACACTGGAGTGGGGTTGCCATTGCCTTCTCCTTCT
>SJYC01072372.1:0-15658 GCA_006408675.1 Madoqua kirkii
AAAACAGGGAACTACCTTAAGCCAGTCATTTATACAGTATCTGACATAGGTCAAACATCAGTGTTTTCCTTAACGATTTAGAATGTCTCCCAGGAATCCTGTGAGTTCCCTGCAGCAGCCCAGAGTGCTTGGGTGCAGTTTGGGAACCACGGCATTAAACTGTCAACAAAGGCTCTTTCTGGAAAGTGAGATTGGGGTGGAGCAAGAGAGAGTTTTCTTTCTTATATACGCTTAAACAGTTTGAAGGACTTCCCAGGTGGTGCTTAGTGGTAAAGAACCCACCTGCTCATGCAGGAGACATGAGATGCAGGTTCAGTCCCTGGGCTGGGAAGTTCCCCTGGAGGAAGGCATGGTAACCCACTCCAGCATTTTTGCCTGGGAGAATCCCATGGACAGAGGAGCCTGGTGGGCCACACTCCATGGGGCTGCACAGAGTCAGACACGACTGAAGCGACTGAGCACACACACACACACAAAGACAGTTTGAACCTTTTATAATGAGCATCTTGACTTCTCTTCCTTCTAACAAGGCTTCTGTCTTAAGAAAAGAAGTCAGAAAAAAAAGACAAGGGTGAAAGGGAATGAGAGAGACGCAAAGAAAGGAAGAGCTTCCCTGGTGGCTCAAACAGTGAAGAACCCTCCTGCAATGTAGGAGCCGAGGGTCGATCCCTGCAGTCGGGAAGATCCCCCGGAGACGGAAATGGCAACCCACTCCAGTATTCTTGCCTGGAGAATTCCACGGACAGAGGAGCCTGGTGGGCTACAGTCCGTGGAGTCACAAAAAGTCAGACTGAGCAACTAACACTGTCACTTTTCTCTCATCCACCAGGAACTTCTGAATGGAACCATTGTGCCTGCTACTCCAGAAGAGCAGGGAGATGAAGACCACAGCTCTGGGCCCTCTGCCCAGGGACGGGGGAGCCTGGTGAGCTGCTGTCTATGGGGTTGCACAGAGTCGGACACGACTGAAGCGGTTTAGCAGCAGCAGCAGCAGCAGCCTGGGTTCTAATCCTAATTCTACCACCTCCTTGCTGTGTGACCTGGAGCAAGTCCATTAACTCCCGTTTTCCATCTGTTCAATTCTGAGAGTAACGTCTACCTGTTGTGGTGACTCATTGGAAGATACTCAGTAGAGACCAAGTACAGAGTAAATGCTAGCTATTGTTGTTGTTGCTAATGTATGAAAAACAAATGATCCACAGATTCTTGCCCTCCAGCGGTCAGAACTAGCAACTGTGACGGACTGCCCCAGTTATTGTAGCATCCATACGACCAGAGAGAGGTCAGAGGGAAGTCATAAAGGATCCACGTTCAATGTTATAAAGAGGTAGAAACCATGGGCAAGGAAATCATTTGGGTGGTTACAGGAGGAGTTTCGGTTCTATTGCTAAAAAGAGTCAAATTAAGATAGGGTATAATAATAATCTCATGATCTCAAGCATTGTGCTCCTCCTCCCACTTCCAAATATAAAAACATTTTTGTATTTTTTTTTTTACCTCAGCTCTATGTCCCATAAAGTGATATCATCACTGATCCAGGGATTGGATGGCTCAGCTGGTGTAATCAAAGGGTCATATTCCACGTACTGTTCCGTGTAAGCAATTAAGCTGCAGGAGGAAAGCAGAGCAAAGAATACCACTGATTTCCTATAACAACAGGTTTTCTGTTTAACACAAACATCATATCAGTCTTCATATAATTCCAAGTTAAAGGGGAAAAAAATTACCTCCACTCTCACTTCTGACAACTCAAACTGTTTTCATTTGTCCTTGCTCTCTCCCCATGATCGACATATTGTTTCTCCATTATTGCAGTCATAGTATACACATACATTTTATATCTTTTCCCACCTAACTCTTTCCTGGAATCTTGTTGCATCCCTCCCTGGTTATGCTAGCTTTACTGATACACTGGTCCAAACCTGCCTATGTATCACCCTTCCATGGGCACCACAGATCTCAGGGCATCTGGGGCACACAGCGGATGCTACGGTTTTTCAAGGCTGCCAGCCCAGCATTCCTTCCCAGCTGGAGGATTTCTTTACTATAAAGCCTTTAAAAGTCCTGGCAGACCAAAAGGAGTTAACCTATTTAAAGGATTTTCCCAAAAAGTAACTCAGTTTTTACAGTTATAATTTTAAAAGTCATAATCTTTTAAAATAGAATTTCATTTTTTAAAAGTTCATGTAGTTAAAATGGTAAAATAGTGCCAAACACTTTCCTGTACAAAAAGCACTAGCAATGTTTTTTTTCTCCTATCCCTTCTCACAGAGGCACTTGCTCTCTGTCTTTATTTATTTATTTTTAGCATTTACCTGGATATTCCTAAATTATGTTTTCATACCTGCTTTTGATTATCAATTCAAAACAAAGATTAACTTTCTACTTACCAGTCCCCAACTCTCTCCACCATGTCCTCCCATGATCCTCCAAATATAACACTTTTGCTATATCAGTAGTCAGTGTTCATGTTATTAAACTATATAATAATTTTTGCTGCTAGGCTCAGTAGTGTATTACATTTTTTAAGTGTTCTAACAAATCTGTAAAAACGCCTAGCAATATTTTCCCACAGCACATCAGATAATCCATCAGTTCTCTCTCTGTCTCCTGGAGGCCCTCTCCCCAAAGTCTTGAGTCCACTTGCCCTATCCTGAACCATTTGTTCTACAGGCTCGATGCAAAACCATCATCTCAGGCTTTCCTTCACCTCTGTTGGAGCCCTGGTTTCCTGGATTCCATGCCTGCCTATCGGTTTTACTCCCTGGTTGTGCTGAAGGCCATCCTTTAGCAGTTTCCTAAGAAAGGATACACAGGAGCTAAATATTTTGAGTCTTTGCAGGCCTAAAAATGCTTTTACTTCATACTTCACTCACAGTGCTGGATATAGAACCCTGAGTTAAAAATCATTTTTCTTTTAGAATTTTGAAGGCATTGCTCCATTTCTTTTGATATCCAGTTTGTTATGGACTTCTCAATAGTTTGAGAAGTCTGAATCCATTTTAATTTTTGTTCTTTTGTTTGGTTTCTTTTCTCTCTGTAAGCTTAGAGTCGTCTTTTTATTGCTATGCTGCTGCTGCTGCTAAGTCACTTCAGTCGTGTCCAACTCTGTGCAAACCCATAGATGGCAGCCCACCAGGCTCCCCCGTTCCTGGGATTCTCCAGGCAAGAACACTGGAGTGGGGTTGCCATTGCCTTCTCCTTCTTTGCTATAGTGCTTTCAAATTTCCCCATGACCCTTGCTGGTAGTTTTTATTCACTGTGCACAGTGGGCAATCAACAGGTAAAAAAAAACAAAAACATACACACACACACACACACACACACACACACACACACACACATATATTTCCCAGAAATCTCATGGTATTTCTTTGGTAATTTCATAACCTTCATCTCCTTGGTTTTCTCTTTTTATAATTCTTTTAAATTAAATGTTGGAATTGATAATCCAATATTTCTACATTTTCTCTATTCTTTTGTTCTCTTGCCTTCTTGTCTATTGGTTCTTCTGAAGCTTTCTTTATTTTTTCCACTATGGACTAGCACTTTCTTTCATTTCCAGGTTCACTCTTGTTTATCATGGTATCTAGTTCTTATTTTATGAATGAAATATCTTCTTAGGTTTCTGAGGACATTGTGTGCTGAGTCGTTCAGTCGTGTCCGACTCTTTGCATCCCCCTAGACTGTAGCCCACTAGGCTCCTCTGTCCATGGAATTTTCCAGGCAAGAGTATTGGAGCAGGGGTTGCCATTTCCTATTCCAAGGCATCTTCGTAACCCAGGGATCAAACCGGAGTCTCTTACACTGGCAGGCAGATTCTTTACCTCTCTTTACACTGGCAGGCAGAGAAACCCAAAGCAGTGGTAGACAAACTTGTTCTGCAAAACTGAAATAGTTAATATTTTAGTCTTGGCAGATGGTGTCTTTTGCAACTACTTGGCTCTTCTATTATGGCACAAAAGCAGCCACAGATAATTCGTGAATAAATGTGTGTGACTGTGTTCCAATAAAACTTTATTTGCAAACACAGGGAGTGGAGTGGAATGGATTTGGCCAGCGTGTTATAGTTAGCAGTCTCTTGCCTATGGGCATCTACATCTGGCTCTTGAGAGCAAGGCATGGAAGGAGTCAGGGGTCCCATAGCTTGTATGTAATTCACTCAGTAATTCTCTTGCTTTCAGCTTGCCCTTTGTAATGTGACATGTCTGAGTTCTGAGCTAATGGGATTCAATTTCTCCAGAGAGTCAAGTGCCCACCTCTTGTGTTTGTAATTAGTGGGGAGAGAGGGTCTCTTTGTGCAGAGCTTGGAATCACAGATACAGAAGCTCCAGAGACTACCTTTTCCTCTGGGTTCCCCATGCCTCCTTCCTGCCTCCCATGGTCCTGGGTGCCTTCAAGAACCAAAGCCAGATTTTGCTGGGCAAACTGGTTTTGTTATAATTCTCCCACCCCTAACAAGAAGGTCATAATGTTCTTCATTCTGTCCCCATTCAATTTCATTGTTATTAAATTTTGAAACATTTTTGGCATAAAAATTATAAGAGCATCATCCTTGAGCTCACCACCCAGTAAAAAGAAGCACAAATTACAAACAGAGACAAAAGCCTGTGGTCATGCTCCTTAATCCCATGCACTTGTGCTCTTGGGAAAATGTGTGGAAATCGTTCATTCATTCATTTGTTGAGCTTGTGAGTTTATACTATTTTTATTCCTTTACGGACATGTTACTTTTGGGGAGAGAGAGAAGACAAATATTTGTCCACAATATTATTAGTATCTTAAATGAATTTATTATAATTTATGTACTCATTTCCTTTATATTAGACATAGACTTTTCCTTTCTTTTAGTATACATAGTTCTGGCTACAGTAAAACACCATTGTTCACGTAAGTAAGTTTTTCTGTCTTTTAGGTTATTTATTTAGAATTAATATCTAGAAGTGGAATTACTGGACCAGCAGGTATAAATCTTTTTACGGCTATTGATCCACAATAAAACTTTCCCGTAAGCATTGCCATCTTGAGTGCCACCAGCTTCCCCTGTAATGGCAGATTCAGAGTCACAATTCCTGCTACTGAATTGCAAAGAGCAGGCGTGGCCAAGTAGCTTACTTCTGAGAATGTGAAGAAATTCGTTGGCAGCTCCATCTCATTGCTACTCAAAAACGTGGTCCATGAAGCACAGGACAGGTATGACTGGGAGCTTGTAAGAAATGCAAAAGATCAGGCCCCACCCAGACCTACTGAGTCAGAACCTGCATTGGTAATAAGATCACCAGGTGAACGATATGCAAGTTTGAGAAGCACCACATCCCGTTCTTCAATTTTCTGAGAGGCTCAGGATGTTTTATTCATCAAATGAAGATGAAGGAGCCTGTGATACTTTTCGTTTTAAACACATTTTCTCATGCATGGACTATAATCCCACGGGGGTGGGAGAAGCAGTGGACCAAATTGAAAAGCTCTGGTTTCTGGTTCTTCGGTGAGCCATTGAACTGATCTTTGTCCTGGTAGCACAGAAGGTAAAGAATCTGCCTGTGACGAGGGAGACCCAGGTTTGATCCCTGGGTCAGGAAGATCTCCTGGAGAAGGGAATGGCAACCCACTCCAGTATTCTCACCTGTCGAATTCCGTGGAGAGAGGAGCCTGGCGGGCTATAAGGCAAGTTTGCCATGTATTACCTAATGGCCTTGACGAGCCTTCAGGACCTTTTGATAAGAAAATAGGAAAGCATTTCAGGAGTCCTCCAGGTACCCCACAGCTATAAGATAGATGCTTGCAACCACCGTGGGCGGTGCATGCCCACCGTCCTGTCAGTCTCTTGCTGGTGGTCCATTCGGTGTGGGCGAGGCTTCATCCATACAAGCCGTCCAGCATCTCAGGTGAGAATGGACAGGCACGGAGCTCAAATGAGGACTGTGACCGCAGGATCAAGAGATAAGCTGGTGCTGTGATAGCTCCCAGGGCAGGCGTCCCTTTGCCCCATGGGCCGATTCCATGCTAACTGAGGTGAACACGTCCAGACAGACAGGGTGACGCACTCCAACCCCACAGGGACAGGAGCTCCTGGGCTCGGGACCCTTCCTGACCTGGCCCTACGTACCTCTTTGTCCGGCTGTTCATCTGTATCCTTTAATAATCTGGTAAGTGAAAGTGTTTCCCAGAGTTCTTTGAGACACTGCACAAATTAACCAAACCCAAGGAAGGGGTCATGGGAACTTCTGGTTATAGCCAAGTCAGACAGAAGTTGTGCAGAACCTAAGGACCCGTTATGACTGGCATCTGAAGCAGGGTGAGTGAAAGGCGCTCAGTTGTGTCCGATTCTTTGTGACCCCTTGGACTCTACAGTCCATGGAATTCTCCAGGCCAGCATACTGGAGTAGGTACCCTTTCCCTTCTCCAGGGGCTCTTCCCAACCCAAGAATTGAACCGGTTTTTCCTGCATCACAGTCGGATTCTTTACCAACTGAACTCTGGCATTATCTCCAGGTAAAGTGTCAGACTAAGTTAAATTGAGGATACCTAGCTGGTGTCAGAGAATTGTCTGGTATGGGGGAAATATCCCCTTGTATCTCATGTCAACAGAGCCATGAGTATGGTGGCGTGAGAAAGTGAAAGTGTTAGTCGATCAGTTGCTTTGCGACCCCACGGCAGGCTCCTCCGTCCATGGAATTCTCCGGGCAAGAATACTGGAGTGGATTGCCATTCCCTTCTCCAGGGGATCTTCCCGACCCAGGGAATGAACTCAGGTCTCCTGCACTGCAGGCAGACTCTTTAACATCTGAGCCACCAGGGAAGCCCATGGTGGTGTAAGAGTAAAGGAAAACCACAGGAAAGGAAGACTATATTTTTTCCCTACACAGCATCCCAAGGATGAAGTATATACAAGGCATCGGTATATAGTATGTGGGGGGGAAGAAGGAGAGATACTGTCAGGCTCCAAGGAAATGAGCAGTGAGGGCTGGCTTGCAGCTGTGGGAAGTGATTACTCAAGGGGAGCAAGGGCATGAGATACAAAGCACTCTGGGAGAGTGACCGTCATTCTGACTTTAGAAATACAACACAAATGTGCTGCTGCATTCCCTAGGAGACCAGGGCCTCTCGCGGGAAGGAAACCCAGAGACGGAATGTGAGAAGGGTGAACAGGAGAGTGAGTTTGCCTCCCCTTTGGTACGTGTACTTTCTAAATGATGATGCACAAAGAGGGAGCGGGCAGGAAGAGGATCTGAATGGGAAGGGAATGAAACGCAGGGCAGCACAGCAGACACAGAAGAAAAAAAGTCGCTTCTTATTAATCCACTCGTCTCTCTTTCTTCACGTTGGAGAAAATGGGGAGGAAAGACAATATAAACAAAGAATTCCTTCATTACAGGCCACCCAGAGAAAAGATATGCAACAGAGAAAGTCAGGCCGAGGAAAGGGCCATGGAGGCGGATGTGGCCCCTTAGACAGAAGCGCAGGCGCCAGGCCAGCTGTCACGGCCTTTCTAGGTCTTGGTCTGGTACAGGCACCCTGTCTACAGTGTTACCTCTGGTGTTTCCTTTTCTATCACCTAACATGTGCTGGGAAAGAGAAGCAAGGACTCTGCGGTATCTGGAGCCACATAAAAGCACTGTTGGAATGACCTCTTCGGTCCCCTTTTTTTCCTCCCTGAAACTGTCATTAGACATTAAGCTCACAGAGTTCTATCACCCTAGCAGGTTGTTAATAGACCTTTAGGGTCTGCAGTCCCTTGCTCATTATCTCATTTCGTGAATTACATTTCATGATCACAGCGGGGTCAGGAAGCAGAGGAGGAACCCGCTATAATATTTTCAGGGGGCAGCAGTGATCTTGGACATGGGCAGGCAAGGTGAAGGAAAAAGTCCAATTCAGCAGTTGGCTATGATGCACACATGGCTCCCAAGGATCAGGTAAGGATAAACTAAGTACAGGAGCAGATACAAAGCCACACAACACTATTTCTCCATGTGGGACAGCTCTACATGATGCGGGCAGTGACTGGCCATGGCTCAGTGCCACTAAAGGTGGAGAAACATAGCAAAATATAGAGACTTTCCAGACAATTTGGAACTCAAATGTGTAGATTTTTGCATTCTCAAAGTTGGTTTGCCTAGTACTATAAAGCTTGGCTGAATAAAAAGTGGATCCCCTTGAGCACTCTTGCAAAGAAGAGCAAGACCTCATCTATTTGGCAATTTCACCTATTGAGGAAACACACACAAATGATCAAAAGGGCCTTGGAACAGAGTCTACAGTGAAATACATATGCCCCAAGGCTCAATGCCTCTTATTAAGAAGAGCACACCTCATGAAGACTCTTTTCCTCTTGCTTTTGCATGGAGACTAAAGAACTTGATTATTTGATTTTCTGGTGTGGTAGATCTGTTTTAAAAACAGAGTCTATTTCCCCAGTCCTTGAATCTGATCTGGGCCTGTGACTTGCTTTTGTTAATAAAATGCAGCAGAAGTGTCAGGATGCCAGTTTCAAGCCTCAGGAGTTCTGCATGTTTCTGCCCTCTTATTGAAATCCTTCTGTCCCCAGGCGAATAAGGTCAGATCGGCCTGCTGGAGGATGGGAGACCATGCAAAGCTCTGCCCAATGGTCCCAGCTGAGGTCATCCTAAACCAGCTGAACTAAACATGTGAGAGACCCCAGGAGAGATCAGTAGAGCAGCCAACTGAATCCACAGAGGCACACAGACATGAGGGTGGTCCAGCAGACATAGACATATGTACACAGACATATGTACACAGACATATATATACAGACATGTGAGCACACAGACTGGCAGGTAGCCATGTGAGCAATAGTAAATGTCACTTGTTTGAAGACACTATGCTTTCAGGTGATTTGTTACTCAGCAGTAGCTAACTGATACACCTGGCCCACTACATGTTGGAAATGGGAATAGTTTAGAGAGGAAGAAGGGCTACTGGAGACAAGCCATGCTGACAGAAATAAGAAAACAAGGCAGCAGCTTAAAAGCAAAAACAGAGACTCAAAGAACATACTAGTCTGGGGCCCTGATGGCTCAGACAGTAAAGAATCTGCCTGCAGTGCAGAAGACCCACTGGAAGGGGGTAAGATGCCCTGGAGAAGGGAATGACAAGCCACTCCAGTGTTCTTGTCTGGAGAATTCCATGGACAGATGAGCCTGGTGGGCTACAGTTCATGGGGGTCACAGAGTCGGACATGACTGAACGACCAGAACTTTTGCTTTACTAGGGGAGAGGGAAACATTTTGATAAGACCTTGATCACTGACAGAATTTTAAAGCACAATATATGAACACTGACCCTGAGTTATCCAGAAAACCTAACTGGAAGGCAGTATTCTTTCTTTAAGAAGACAAGGGCATTTTAAAGCAATATTCTCATTCAAAATAGTTAACATGGAAAGCTCCAGGTGTTAAGCATTATTTGCCTGGAAAATTCATTTGTGTGTGCAGGGACCATACTTTCTGAAGCCAAAACTGGGTGACATTTCGGATGGGTTTTGGTACCACTTCCAAGAAATGTAGTTTGGTGGCCATGATGTAGGCATTTAGGACATTTGACCACTCACAGGGACAATGAGACAGAAGAGGTGAAATCAAGATGACCCAGGAAAATCTGCACAGAACAGCCAACCTCCTTCCTCAAAGGTTCCAGGTTCATAGTACCAGAGCAGGCAGCCCAGGGAGAACCACAGACTGGAGGCTGCAGGGCCAGCCTTTGGCAGCCCCCAGGACTCTCTGTGCTCGAGAGTGGAAATGAAAGAGGTGGGAAGAATTGCTATCTGCAGGGCCAGCCTCTTTCCTTGGCCTGTGCTCTGTCCCTCTGGACACCACACAGCAGGTTCATGCCATTTTATGTACTTGAATTCTGCTCCTTTCCAAAGCATCACACTGGAAAATAAGAATTGTTCACATTCACTGCAAGTGTTGTAAGTGCCAAGGGATAGATCAAGCTCTCGCAGAGGATTAACTCACGAACTCTGTTAGTTAAGCACCACTGCTGTCTCCCCTTTCAAGAGGTGAACCAAGGCACAGAGAGGTGAAGCAGCCTGCCCAAGATCACACAGTTAGACAATGGCAGAGGCAGAATCCAAACCTCGATGGCTGGCTCCACATCCTCCCCTCCACTGTGTGGTTCTGTTCCTTTACTTTGCAAACGTTCCTTTTTCTCTTCCCAGCTGCGTCTGGCTGCATCCTTTGACCCAATCTTGACTCCTGCCTTTTTTAGAACTGGACCTTTATGATGGCCAGCCCTCCTGCCCTCTCCTAGTTTCAGTTCTCAGAGAACTAAGGAGAAAACCACACGCGCCTGTTTTTGGTGGTCTGCGGTCCTTTGCCTGATGGCTTCTGGCTAATGACCATGATTGCCTGGAGCAGGTCCAGGGAAGCCAGGTCTGCCCCCCTGAGATGGCTCAGCTGCCACCTCTGGTGAGCAGAGCAGTGGCACCCAAGGCCAGCTGCCAGCGCCACCTCACTATTCTCCCTCCCACCCAGCTGCTGACAGACCAAGGCTCCAGGCCGCTTTATCTCCTGCTAACACCCGTCTCCTCTCCCTCCTCCTCTCTATCTGGGGGTTTCCTGTGGCTCTAATGAAAAACCCTTGTGTCACATTGAAAGGTTGCCAGTTACTGCTGCTGGAAATAAAATGCAGCCTCTGCTGGGCGGAGACTCGTGAAAGCTTCAGGCTGGGGAGTGAGGAGGGCAGGGTCGGAATGAATAATCTCTTGGGGTGTGAGCAGGCTCTCAAATATAATTAGATGGTACCGGTGAGGCCTGTAAATAAACAATGTGTGCGCTCAGGTTCCCCACCCCCGCCAGGGCTGTCTCCTTTCCTGCCATGCACACCCACACAGCTGGCCACCCCCGTGCTGACGGGGTTGGGGTCTTTCCCTCCACCCCAAAGATGAGACCAGGCTGGGTGTCCCTTTTGATGGGAGCTCTCAGGTTGCTGTGTGTGGTGGGCAGTGGCTTTCCCAAATCTTCAGAGACCTGGTCAGTCCACCATGGGGTATTCAAAATCCAGTTTCCCTGATCTACTCTGAATCACTGAGTCCAATTCCTAGCACGATGGCTTAAGACTCTCCAGTCTTAACCCCTTCCCCAACCTGGATGATTAGGCACAGAACCAAGCAGACTAAGGGAAAGACACACCCACATACATGCTCTCCTAGGTCTGCAAACTTTAGCATGACCTTCCACGGCTAGCTCTGATCCTAGGACAGCCAGGGCAGACATTCCTGTCCCCTATTCACAGACAAAGAAGCTTGCAGCTCCTCCCAGGCTATGACACCAGGGGAGCCAAGGTCCTCCCAGCTCTTTCACTCACAAGCACTCTGCTGGGACAAAGACAACCACAGTGAGGTTTGAAAAGTAACCTCAGAGCCTGGTACTCCGAAAGCCCCACATTATGATAGTGAGGTGAGGAGGCTCCCCAGCCTGCCAGGCTAAAACTGTGACCCCTAGAACACTTGTCTAACATGAGGTGAGCTCCAGCCACGGCAACATTCTCAAGCATGTGCATTAGGGGAAAATAGGAATATCAGGAATTCTCAGTGGGGTCGATTTTGCCCCCTCCTGGGACATTTAATGGTGTGTGAAAACATTTTTGTTGTGATAAACTGTGAGGTGGGGTTTTGGCATCTAGCGGGTAGAGGTCAAGGGTTTCCTAGGTGGTGCAGAGATAAAGAATCTGCCTGCCAGTGCAGGAGACGTGGGTTGGATTCCTGGCTCCAGAAGATCCCTTGGAGAAGGAAATGGCAACCCACTCCAGTATTCTTGCCTGGGAAATCCTATGGACAGAGGAGCCTGGTGGGCGACAGACCACGGGGTTACAAAGAGTAGGACATGACTGAGTCACTGAGCACACACACGCGGGTAGAGGTCAAGGACGCTGCAAAACATCATGTACAGGACAGCCTCCCACCACCAACAAGTAACCTCAGAGCCTGGTACTCCAAAATCGGCCCCACTGAGAATTCCTGATATTCCCTATTTTCCCCTAATGCACATGCTTGAGAAGGTTGCCGTGGCTGGAGCTCACTCACAGTAGACAAGTGTTCTGGGGGTCACAGTTTTAGCCTGGCCCAGAATGTCAACTGTGACACTACTGAGAAGTCCTGGAATAGATACGAGGTGCCCTCAAAGGGATGAGCCCATATCCAAGGATGTCCTTGGCCACCTAAGGGCAAAGTGTGAATCCCAGTTTGGCGTTTGTATGTGGAATTTTCTTTGGCTTGACTTGTTTGCTGTTATTTGTCTAGAAAGGAGATGTGGATGAACCCAGGGGCCAGCAGGGAAAAGACTTACAGGTTGGGCACATAGCCAGCCCTCCGTGTCAGGTGGGCTTAAAGGACCCACTTTACTGTGACGATCAATGAATACTAAGACCCAGTTCAAGCCCTCAAGCCTTCAGATATTGGTCGCCACTTGAGCAGTAGCATATGGATGAGTAAACCTCTGGTTTGGGGTTACCTGCTCAGCATTATTCCATATAGACTCCTCAGGTGGTCTCTCCTCTTTAAAAAGTTCAAAAACAGACTGTTTCATTGACAAAATCAAGTCTCCCATGAGTTAACAGAGTGGAACCTGTCTCCTGGTGCAGACTGTAGCACAAGGCTCCTGCGGAAACCAGGCTGCAGGTGCCAAGTACTCTCTTTACAGCTGATTCGATGCAGTTGGGCGGCTGATGGTGTGTGGGAGCAGAACGCCTCCTGATGGTCCAGTCCCCCCTGTTTTGCACAGCCAGCACCTCAAAGGGCACACATAATTCTTTCCCCTGTAAAGTGAATCTGGGTGTTTTACAGCTGAAAAGGGAGCAATGCCGTTTGAATTAATCAAGAGGCTGAAGGTAAATGTGCATTATGTGGCTTTTAAGGTCATTCTTCCTTGATTGACAAGGTCTCTCAGCTGCCCTCCTGAAAAACTTTAGCAAGAGAACATTTCTTGGCATCACTCAAGGGAGGTCGGCTCTCTTAGCTGTACTCCAACGTGCCTGTGGTGTTTCCACCCATCAGTGTAAGAAATGACTGTGGTCTGCCTCCTGATACACACTCATCAGCCGTAACCCTGGCACAATTCTCCTTTGCTGAACTAGAAAAAAATAATAACATTAAGGGGAGACGTACCTTTCAGCCACTTTGGACATTTTTAAACAATGTCTGTCAATCTGTGCATTCAAAAATGTTATCTGGGGAAAGACAGAACAGAAGCATTAAGACTAAACTGGGATATTTTCACCCTTTCACCCCAGGAACCCAAATCCTGTATTTCTACCAACAGCCAAACACGTCCTCTGGACAGACTCCTCCAGCCCTCTAAGTTTCACTCCAGCAACTATTTTCCTCTTTTGGAAATTCTTACCACACTCAGGAAATACAATCTACCATTTAGCCTCCATCACATATTCTCCTGTACTATGTTATGGCTTAAGGCTTGATTCCCGGAAGTGACTGCTAACTTAAAGATACTCTATATCCTACAAAGCTTAGAAGCAGCATGGAGGGAACCCACACACCCTAACTATTTGGTTTGCCTGTTCTCCAGTGATCTCCAACCCAACTTTCACACCTGCATTACACTTATGTGCTTGGTGTACTTACCTGGAATCATCGAGTAGCTATTTTCCATAATCTATTTCCCTTCCCCCACACAATAAACTTGACAATAAACTTGTCAAGGTCGGGCACCTCACAGTTTATGCCTTTGGGAGCCCCCTAGAAGCCAGTAAAGCATAATGAAAAAAGTAGCCCCTCAAGTCACTTTATTACCAGTGACCTCCCGGGAGGAATAATGCAATTAGCCAGCCAGAGTCTGTTGACTTGGGTTGACCAGTTAACTCCTCATCGTGGAGGATGATAACATGGAACCGAATAATGGTGAAACGGCATTGGCAGTAGGGCTTGCTCTATGTGTCACTTTCCTTCTGAATCCGAGCAGTGAAGCTGGTGGTCCTGAGCTGGTTTACTCTGAAAGTGCATTACAATTTTAAGGACCCTGTGACATGAGTGCTCCCTACCCTACCCGGCCCCCTCCCCCAGCTCTTACAGCATCTTGTAGAAAACCCTACTACAGCAGTCAGCCCATGGTGTTATGGTAACTCATTGTGTCCCTTTCTACTAACTGCTGGAGTAACTCGGTGGAGAAGTTTTCTTCTTGAGCCTCCATGAATTATTCACACATAGTGCTTGAAGGTTCAAGTCACCCACAGCTGCTTCCACTGTGCTTCCTGGGAACTTAAAGCTCCCTGTGAACATTCGAAAGGCTTTCAAACCGGCCATGTTTCCCTTTGAGAGTGCAGCAACAAATCCACTCACTTGTTTCCGGACGTCTTCTTTTGTAGTTTTCCTGATTGGCTGACTGGGGATGTGCACCGGGCTTTGCGACTGGGATTCTTCAGTCACACCGTACACAGACTAGAGGAGAAACGAGAACACTGAGTCAAGCACCTTCAAGAGCTGAAGGAGGCCCAGAGGGTCAGCTACTTCGAGCACTCATCTGATGATTCTGCGCTCCTCTATGACATCCTGACAATAAGTCACTGGCCTCTGCTGGAATTTCTCCAGTGATGGGAACTCTGGCTCTTGAGACAATTGGTCCCATCTTTGGGTTATCACTGCTAGAAAAATCCTTCCTTTCATTGATGGTCTCCTGGCATAACAGTGCTTCTCCAAATATGGTCCATAGACTATCTGCAAAAAACCATCTTGGGTACTTGGTAAAGATGCACATTGCCAAACTCTACCCCAGACTCACTGAACCAGAATCTTTGTGGGTGGAGTTGGGGAGCCTGCACTTCTACCAAATGCTCCAGGTGATTCTGAGACACAAGAAGGTTCAAGAACAGCTAAAGATTATGCACAAAGAGACCCCCTCTAGACTTTCTATTGGTTATGCCTCTCTGGTACAAATAAGATGGGAGGGTTTCAGATTTTTTTTTTCTTCTGAGTCCAATTTTCTGGACTCAGTTTTTCCGCATAACCAGAGGTATGGCTACTTTTAATCTGTTCCTTCTGTTAGAAACACAGTAAAGACACTCTTTGTTCTGGGAAAGAAATATAACCCTGAAGGGTACAGTTTATAGCCGAAATCTATAATATCACAGAAGGCTCAGATAAGGGGTGTATGGGCTCCAGGAAATTCTGGAATATTAGAATTAGGGGGTCTTTAAGGATGAAATGAGGACATTTTAGGACTAATGTGAAAAATATAAAGGAGTTGAATCTGTCATCTCTTTATTCTGGCCTTCCATTACCCTGGTATTGTGAAATGACAGCAACACACTCGCATGCTTTCCTGACTGTAATGATAATAACAAAGATTCCTTTATGTAAGATTTTTAAAAAGGATAATACGGTAGGTATCAATAACTCAATGAAGAACAAAATATATAAGTAAAATCAAGGAGTTGATACATATGTCATGACACGTATATAGATGAGAGAGAATCACTGCTCCTTCCAGTAAGTGAAACACAAATGACCACAGGATCATTCATGGCTGGATGAGATGGTGGTTTGACTTGGGGGAGATCTAACTATACTAAGACTTTCTCACTTGTGTCAAAGTATCAAGCCAGCCCCTGTGGGACCTCATTACTTATGGTTCCTTATGTGTCCTTTCCTCTCCACTGCCTCCCCAGAGTCAAGAGCTATTCTGGA
>SJYC01072373.1:0-44263 GCA_006408675.1 Madoqua kirkii
TTTCCTGTGGCTCTAATGAAAAACCCTTGTGTCACATTGAAAGGTTGCCAGTTACTGCTGCTGGAAATAAAATGCAGCCTCTGCTGGGCGGAGACTCGTGAAAGCTTCAGGCTGGGGAGTGAGGAGGGCAGGGTCGGAATGAATAATCTCTTGGGGTGTGAGCAGGCTCTCAAATATAATTAGATGGTACCAGGTGAGGCCTGTAAATAAATAATGTGTGCGCTCAGGTTCCCCACCCCCGCCAGGGCTGTCTCCTTTCCTGCCATGCACACCCACACAGCTGGCCACCCCCGTGCTGACGGGGTTGGGGTCTTTCCCTCCACCCCAAAGATGAGACCAGGCTGGGTGTCCCTTTTGATGGGAGCTCTCAGGTTGCTGTGTGTGGTGGGCAGTGGCTTTCCCAAATCTTCAGAGACCTGGTCAGTCCACCATGGGGTATTCAAAATCCAGTTTCCCTGATCTACTCTGAATCACTGAGTCCAATTCCTAGCACGATGGCTTAAGACTCTCCAGTCTTAACCCCTTCCCCAACCTGGATGATTAGGCACAGAACCAAGCAGACTAAGGGAAAGACACACCCACATACATGCTCTCCTAGGTCTGCAAACTTTAGCATGACCTTCCACGGCTAGCTCTGATCCTAGGACAGCCAGGGCAGACATTCCTGTCCCCTATTCACAGACAAAGAAGCTTGCAGCTCCTCCCAGGCTATGACACCAGGGGAGCCAAGGTCCTCCCAGCTCTTTCACTCACAAGCACTCTGCTGGGACAAAGACAACCACAGTGAGGTTTGAAAAGTAACCTCAGAGCCTGGTACTCCGAAAGCCCCACATTATGATAGTGAGGTGAGGAGGCTCCCCAGCCTGCCAGGCTAAAACTGTGACCCCTAGAACACTTGTCTAACATGAGGTGAGCTCCAGCCACGGCAACATTCTCAAGCATGTGCATTAGGGGAAAATAGGAATATCAGGAATTCTCAGTGGGGTCGATTTTGCCCCCTCCTGGGACATTTAATGGTGTGTGAAAACATTTTTGTTGTGATAAACTGTGAGGTGGGGTTTTGGCATCTAGCGGGTAGAGGTCAAGGGTTTCCTAGGTGGTGCAGAGATAAAGAATCTGCCTGCCAGTGCAGGAGACGTGGGTTGGATTCCTGGCTCCAGAAGATCCCTTGGAGAAGGAAATGGCAACCCACTCCAGTATTCTTGCCTGGGAAATCCTATGGACAGAGGAGCCTGGTGGGCGACAGACCACGGGGTTACAAAGAGTAGGACATGACTGAGTCACTGAGCACACACACGCGGGTAGAGGTCAAGGACGCTGCAAAACATCATGTACAGGACAGCCTCCCACCACCAACAAGTAACCTCAGAGCCTGGTACTCCAAAATCGGCCCCACTGAGAATTCCTGATATTCCCTATTTTCCCCTAATGCACATGCTTGAGAAGGTTGCCGTGGCTGGAGCTCACCTCACAGTAGACAAGTGTTCTGGGGGTCACAGTTTTAGCCTGGCCCAGAATGTCAACTGTGACACTACTGAGAAGTCCTGGAATAGATACGAGGTGCCCTCAAAGGGATGAGCCCATATCCAAGGATGTCCTTGGCCACCTAAGGGCAAAGTGTGAATCCCAGTTTGGCGTTTGTATGTGGAATTTTCTTTGGCTTGACTTGTTTGCTGTTATTTGTCTAGAAAGGAGATGTGGATGAACCCAGGGGCCAGCAGGGAAAAGACTTACAGGTTGGGCACATAGCCAGCCCTCCGTGTCAGGTGGGCTTAAAGGACCCACTTTACTGTGACGATCAATGAATACTAAGACCCAGTTCAAGCCCTCAAGCCTTCAGATATTGGTCGCCACTTGAGCAGTAGCATATGGATGAGTAAACCTCTGGTTTGGGGTTACCTGCTCAGCATTATTCCATATAGACTCCTCAGGTGGTCTCTCCTCTTTAAAAAGTTCAAAAACAGACTGTTTCATTGACAAAATCAAGTCTCCCATGAGTTAACAGAGTGGAACCTGTCTCCTGGTGCAGACTGTAGCACAAGGCTCCTGCGGAAACCAGGCTGCAGGTGCCAAGTACTCTCTTTACAGCTGATTCGATGCAGTTGGGCGGCTGATGGTGTGTGGGAGCAGAACGCCTCCTGATGGTCCAGTCCCCCCTGTTTTGCACAGCCAGCACCTCAAAGGGCACACATAATTCTTTCCCCTGTAAAGTGAATCTGGGTGTTTTACAGCTGAAAAGGGAGCAATGCCGTTTGAATTAATCAAGAGGCTGAAGGTAAATGTGCATTATGTGGCTTTTAAGGTCATTCTTCCTTGATTGACAAGGTCTCTCAGCTGCCCTCCTGAAAAGCTTTAGCAAGAGAACATTTCTTGGCATCACTCAAGGGAGGTCGGCTCTCTTAGCTGTACTCCAACGTGCCTGTGGTGTTTCCACCCATCAGTGTAAGAAATGACTGTGGTCTGCCTCCTGATACACACTCATCAGCCGTAACCCTGGCACAATTCTCCTTTGCTGAACTAGAAAAAAATAATAACATTAAGGGGAGACGTACCTTTCAGCCACTTTGGACATTTTTAAACAATGTCTGTCAATCTGTGCATTCAAAAATGTTATCTGGGGAAAGACAGAACAGAAGCATTAAGACTAAACTGGGATATTTTCACCCTTTCACCCCAGGAACCCAAATCCTGTATTTCTACCAACAGCCAAACACGTCCTCTGGACAGACTCCTCCAGCCCTCTAAGTTTCACTCCAGCAACTATTTTCCTCTTTTGGAAATTCTTACCACACTCAGGAAATACAATCTACCATTTAGCCTCCATCACATATTCTCCTGTACTATGTTATGGCTTAAGGCTTGATTCCCGGAAGTGACTGCTAACTTAAAGATACTCTATATCCTACAAAGCTTAGAAGCAGCATGGAGGGAACCCACACACCCTAACTATTTGGTTTGCCTGTTCTCCAGTGATCTCCAACCCAACTTTCACACCTGCATTACACCTATGTGCTTGGTGTACTTACCTGGAATCATCGAGTAGCTATTTTCCATAATCTATTTCCCTTCCCCCACACAATAAACTTGACAATAAACTTGTCAAGGTCGGGCACCTCACAGTTTATGCCTTTGGGAGCCCCCTAGAAGCCAGTAAAGCATAATGAAAAAAGTAGCCCCTCAAGTCACTTTATTACCAGTGACCTCCCGGGAGGAATAATGCAATTAGCCAGCCAGAGTCTGTTGACTTGGGTTGACCAGTTAACTCCTCATCGTGGAGGATGATAACATGGAACCGAATAATGGTGAAACGGCATTGGCAGTAGGGCTTGCTCTATGTGTCAGCTTTCCTTCTGAATCCGAGCAGTGAAGCTGGTGGTCCTGAGCTGGTTTACTCTGAAAGTGCATTACAATTTTAAGGACCCTGTGACATGAGTGCTCCCTACCCTACCCGGCCCCCTCCCCCAGCTCTTACAGCATCTTGTAGAAAACCCTACTACAGCAGTCAGCCCATGGTGTTATGGTAACTCATTGTGTCCCTTTCTACTAACTGCTGGAGTAACTCGGTGGAGAAGTTTTCTTCTTGAGCCTCCATGAATTATTCACACATAGTGCTTGAAGGTTCAAGTCACCCACAGCTGCTTCCACTGTGCTTCCTGGGAACTTAAAGCTCCCTGTCAACATTCGAAAGGCTTTCAAACCGGCCATGTTTCCCTTTGAGAGTGCAGCAACAAATCCACTCACTTGTTTCCGGACGTCTTCTTTTGTAGTTTTCCTGATTGGCTGACTGGGGATGTGCACCGGGCTTTGCGACTGGGATTCTTCAGTCACACCGTACACAGACTAGAGGAGAAACGAGAACACTGAGTCAAGCACCTTCAAGAGCTGAAGGAGGCCCAGAGGGTCAGCTACTTCGAGCACTCATCTGATGATTCTGCGCTCCTCTATGACATCCTGACAATAAGTCACTGGCCTCTGCTGGAATTTCTCCAGTGATGGGAACTCTGGCTCTTGAGACAATTGGTCCCATCTTTGGGTTATCACTGCTAGAAAAATCCTTCCTTTCATTGATGGTCTCCTGGCATAACAGTGCTTCTCCAAATATGGTCCATAGACTATCTGCAAAAAACCATCTTGGGTACTTGGTAAAGATGCACATTGCCAAACTCTACCCCAGACTCACTGAACCAGAATCTTTGTGGGTGGAGTTGGGGAGCCTGCACTTCTACCAAATGCTCCAGGTGATTCTGAGACACAAGAAGGTTCAAGAACAGCTAAAGATTATGCACAAAGAGACCCCCTCTAGACTTTCTATTGGTTATGCCTCTCTGGTACAAATAAGATGGGAGGGTTTCAGATTTTTTTTTCTTCTGAGTCCAATTTTCTGGACTCAGTTTTTCCGCATAACCAGAGGTATGGCTACTTTTAATCTGTTCCTTCTGTTAGAAACACATTAAAGACACTCTTTGTTCTGGGAAAGAAATATAACCCTGAAGGGTACAGTTTATAGCCGAAATCTATAATATCACAGAAGGCTCAGATAAGGGGTGTATGGGCTCCAGGAAATTCTGGAATATTAGAATTAGGGGGTCTTTAAGGATGAAATGAGGACATTTTAGGACTAATGTGAAAAATATAAAGGAGTTGAATCTGTCATCTCTTTATTCTGGCCTTCCATTACCCTGGTATTGTGAAATGACAGCAACACACTCGCATGCTTTCCTGACTGTAATGATAATAACAAAGATTCCTTTATGTAAGATTTTTAAAAAGGATAATACGGTAGGTATCAATAACTCAATGAAGAACAAAATATATAAGTAAAATCAAGGAGTTGATACATATGTCATGACACGTATATAGATGAGAGAGAATCACTGCTCCTTCCAGTAAGTGAAACACAAATGACCACAGGATCATTCATGGCTGGATGAGATGGTGGTTTGACTTGGGGGAGATCTAACTATACTAAGACTTTCTCACTTGTGTCAAAGTATCAAGCCAGCCCCTGTGGGACCTCATTACTTATGGTTCCTTATGTGTCCTTTCCTCTCCACTGCCTCCCCAGAGTCAAGAGCTATTCTGGAACTCTGTACCTTAAGCCTGCTATGGAAATCCTAGGGAAGCCCCTGGTCTGGTGCCCCCTTCTGTGTTCCTGAACCATCCTGAACTTCTCATTATCACCTGCTGGCTTGCTTCATGCCTACCAGGCTGTGGGCTAGGGACTTCCCTGATAGCTCAGTTGGTAAAGAATCCGCCTGCAATGCAAGAGACCCTGGTTCAATTTCTGGGTCAGGAAGATCTGCTGGGGAAGGGACAGGCTACCCACTCCAGTATTCTTGGGCTTCCTTTGTGGCTTTATCCACCTGCAATGCTGGAAGCCTGGGTTTGATCCCTGGGCTGGGAAGATCCCCTGGAGAAGGGAAAGGTTACCCACTCTAGTATTCTGGCCTGGAGAATTCCATGGACTGTACAGTCCGTGGGGTCCCAAAGAATCAGACACGACTGAGCGACCTTCACTTTCACTGGTAGGACTTGCCACTGTATTTCTGCAGCCAAGGCCCCACCTGCCACTCCATCAACACTTGTAGAATGAATGCAATGGTTTCCAAGGATGAAACAGGGAGAATTACGAATAGCAAATTGTTATTTGAACAGTATTCAAAATGGAAGGGCAATTCCCATCATGAACTTTGATCCAGCTAAACCAGCGAACCTTTTTAACCTTTTGTGGGTTCTTCAAACGTCGACATTTTCTGATATCCATTTCTGTTGTGTTCACACAGCCTGGCTGAGAAAAAAAATCATGTAAATTACTAAGTGACAATCATACCTTCCAAGTTGGCTCAAGTGACACCCTCAGAACCAGTCTTTGTCTTTCCTGTGACACATAATACATGATTACCTCCATTTTGTCATTGACACTTTGTTTTTACAAAGGTGTTTCCATCTATAATATGTGTTCCTCCACAGAGTTCTCATATGAAATAAAATAGCATAGCTCATATTATCGAAGGATGATATGTAGATGGTACAGTGTACAGTTTATAAGAGTAAACTCATTATTCAAAGCAGCGGACGGCTTCAATTAGAGCCTTTGTTATTTCACACACTGGAGGAGCCCAGTAGGCTGCAGTCCATAGGGTGGCAAAGAGTAGGACACAACTGAGCAACTTCACTTTCACTTTTCACTTTCATGTATTGGAGGAAATGGCAACACATTCCAGTGTTCTTGCCTGGAGAATCCCAGGGATGGCAGAGCCTGGTGGGCTGCTGGCTATGGGGTTGCACAGAGTTGGACACGACTGAAGTGACTTAGCAGCAGCAGCAGCCGCCACCTAAGGGTTTCCCAGGTGGCACTGGTGGTAAAGAATCCTCCTGCCAATTCAGGAAATGCAAGAGATGTGGATTGAGAAGATCCTCTGAAGTAGAAATGACAACCCATTCCAGTATTCTTGCCTGGAAAATTCCATAGGCAGAGGAGCCTGGCAGGCTATGGTTTTGGTTCTAATCAGACTTGAGGAGGGCTGACATAATTTATTCATTTTAGTTTCATTTCATGAGGAAAATGCAAAATTTGTTTTAATAATATGAAATTGGAAATGCATCAGATCTCCTTATTCATGGATTTTGTATTTGTGAATCTGCCTACTTGCTGAAATCTACTTATAATTCCCACACTGACGCTCGTGGTGACTTCGTGGTCACTGGTGCATGTGTGCAGAGCAGCAAAAATGTAGAGCTGCCTGACCTGCATGTTCCCTGGGTGGTGCCTTCTTGTTTCCTCCTTTTCATGGTCTATTTAGCACAGTGTTTTACACATTTTTGTGTGTTTTTTGGTTGGTGATTTGGCTGCTTAACATGGCCCCGAAGCCTAGTGCTGATGTGCTATCTCGTGTTCCTAAGTGCAGGAAGGCTGGAGTTTGCTTTATGGAGAAAAGAGGTGTGTAAGATAAGTGCCACCCAGGTGAGCGCTGTGAGTTCAAAGTCAGTGATCAACAATATACATTAAATAAGGTGGCTTTAAGCTGAAACACACTTTAAACAAGGTTCTGTATTGATTGGTTTATGAAAATGTGACTGGAGGCTTGCAAGAAATTAACCCTGTATTTCTCCCAGGATAATGACTCTGAATCCATTAATTCAGTGCTTTTGATGACCAGTGATACGAGTAACATCAATCGGTTGCATTTGAAAGAGAACACTCTAGAAGTTGGAATTGAATAACATTAGGAATGGAAACTGCTTATTTTAGGACTGTTAACTTTGGGGCCCAAAGTTCCCTGGGTGGAATTCCTACAGCTCCACCATTTCCAATTCCATATTTCGTGAATGAATCATTTTTAAACGGTGGAACTGATATACATAGAAGATCTACTGAGATGATCTGAGTGAATGGCAAAAGCAATTTCACAAAGCTTAGCAATTTTCTTAAGAGTGAGATGCCTCGTGGCTAAAGACAGTCTTTCTTTTAAGTGAAGGAAGAGAGAAAATTGAAAAATAGAGAACCAAGCAGAGCTTTCTCACCACTGGCCTGTGGACATCCCAAAAGGCTCGTTCTTGACTATCCAAAATTTTCCTTTCTGTTTTATCCTTTTTCCGATCAATCCTGGAAGAGTGAAAAAAGGGAAATCAGAGGGTTTTATTCTGTTTTTCCTTCCTGACCCACATGCCAGCTCTAGGTCCCGTTTTAGGAGCTTGGCACCTGTGTGGCTCCTGCTCCCTGCAGAGCTGTATGATATGGGTGCATAGTTCCCTCAAGGAACCCACACATGTAAGAAAGCTTGTTTTCAGCTAGACTGCAAATTACTGATTATGTATAGTGAATAGGGTGAGCCTATTCAGTGTTCAGGAATGTAGCTGTCCTTTTGAATTGTTAAGATTTGGATTATTAAGAACTGCATTAGTTGTTATCCTCCCCACCTCCCCCACCTTATCAAAGGACATTGCATATTCAAGTTATGAGAAGGCATATAACCATAGGCTTGTAATCTTTCATCCTCAAATCTGAAAGTTTGCTTTAGCTTCAGAATCAGTAGAAATGTCTGCAAAATGCTGCAGTTATGTGTTTTAAAATAGGACTTTTCTGGTGGCTCAGACAGTAAAGAATCTACCTGCAATGCAGGTGACCTGGGTTTAATCCCTGGGTCGGAAAGATCCCCCTGGAGAAGGAAATGGCAACCCACCCCAGTACTCTTGCCTGGAGAATTCTGTGGACAGAGGAGCCTGGCATGGGCTATGTCCATGGGGTCACAAAGAGTCGGACATGACTGAGTGACGAACACACTTTTCACTTTTCATGTGTTTTAAAAGTCACTTAAACCATCTGATTCTCTAAAAGCAAAGTAATAGCCCTGGTGTATGACAAGATCCAGAAGGCAAATATCACTGGCCTCAAAGGGGGAGGCACAGATTGCAAGACAGACAGATTCTTCATGTTGTGATCAGGAGCATAGGTAAGAGCCTTAAAAAACAGCCTGCATTACTCCATGTTATCTAAGTAGAAAGTAACTTCGATTAATTGCTGTGTAACTCCTGGTTCTTGGCTCTCTTGGGAGTACTAAAGTTTAGTAGACTAAAATAAAGTCATAATAACCCTGTGATTTTTGTGATAATTGCTGTGTACTTAAACGGCCCGGAATTATAATGTAATCACAGAGTTAATCAAAATAGGGAATCGAGAAATACCATATATATAAAAAGGGGTATTTTCCCCTCCTTTTATAACATGGGATGATGCTGTGTGGTCCTGAAAGTGTAAATCAGACCTTCTCTTCCCAGTGGTTCCTGAGTTCATTGGCTCAATTCTTCCTCCTTCTCACCCCTCACCCACCCGCCTGCTTTCTCCTTCCTCAGGGACTGTGGGGAGCACTGACATGGGGTGTGGGCACATGGAATCATGGGTAGGGGCAGAGGCTGCAGGGGGAGAGGGAGAGAGGTACAGTTCACTAGACCCAAGGACCTCATGTCGTTTCCAGCAGCAACCAGACTGGTCATCAGCCTGAGCACAGCCCTGGGGGATGGGCTGCAACACTGCCCAGAGCAGGGGAGGGGCCCTTTGAAGACCCATGGGGGCTGCTCAGGCGCAAGTGGTGCCCAGAGAAAAGACACTCACCTCCTTCCAGTTCAGCATCCCTTCCCCACCCCTCCTCTGCCCCATTTCTCCCATCATCACTTGCAGCTAAATCAGAGCCCACTGCTGAAAAGGACAAGAGAGAACTCCACCTGAGCAAACCAATTTCCCAGAATCAAAAGGATCTGGTTGATGACCATGTTTCTGGGCTGGGGGACATTCACTGCCCACTTCTGTTTCCTTACAGAGAAAGGAATTTCCACTACACTCCCTGGAAGGGAAGAATATGGGAAAACACTCCTCCTTTCATCTCTTCTTGATTTAACTTATTGGTACAATTGAAAAAAGAAATAGAGAAAGCTGAGGTTGGTCCATCTGGGCCCAGTCTGGGTCAGTCTGTTCACAGGACACCTGTTCTCTGCAGGCAGTAAACTTACAGGGCTTGATTCTGCCCTCAGATCAGGGGGTGGTACTACAGATACCCAGTTCTGCCCTGGATGGGAAACTATAATTCTAGGGCAATGATTTGTGGTCCTAGATCCAAAATCATGTCCCATCACTAGTTTTATCAGTAGCAATCTGACATCTTGGACTCCAAATGTCTGACTTCTGTGCCTTGTGTTTGATTGGTTCTGAACCCTTCCTTCCTCCTAGGAGAGATGGAAGAGGGGCCACTTGTTGGCTTTCCTAAAACTCCAGTATGTTTTCCTAGAAAGATGAAATTTCCAGACCAACAAGTAAAGTGAGTCCAGTGTTTTTCGGGTTCCAAACACAGATTCGGAAATCTCCTTGGGAATTAGGTAGAGCTTCTTGGAACCAGAGTTATACATTTGGGAGGGACCCCATTACCTGCTGGAACACACACTTTGGAGATTATTTCAGGGTGTCATGGGTGACAGAAATGCAACTCATTCGTCCTGACCTTGATTTCTGCTCAGTTGTTGTCATGAGAGAGACAGTGACTAACCATGGCTGGCCATGGAAGGAAACCCTACTCTCATACCATCTCTAAATTCCAGAGAGTCTTTTTCTCTTTGCAAGGGGCCCTACAAAGTTCACCTACTTGACTTGTGCTTCTGCTTGCATAAAGATGAATTCCCACTTCCTTGCAAAGGCCCTTTGGAGTCTTGCTAAGTTTTCCTAAAGAGAAATGAAAATCAACAAGACGGCATTAATCATCGTGAGTTTGCACATCGATACTTATTACAAGGCAGCCATCTATTTTGGTTACTTGCAAAAAACCAGCAGGGCCCTACTTTAAATCCACCGGACATGAACCCAGTTTGACATTGCACCAGACCCTGCTGTACAGAGCAGAACTATTAATATTCATTTACACATCCATTAAGTCTGAAGTCTGTGTGGTTCTCCGATTCTTCTTTTCTTGTGTGTTTTACAGGAACGTGACTCACGCAGCATTTATAAAGGCCACTGAAGACAGGGAGACTGGACTGTGATTGTTTATGCAGGATTTAGGGAAGGAATGAGAGGTGTCTTGCAACTGACTGCAAAACCAAGAATGGAATTCTCAACATTTGTCTTCTAGCAGTCAGGGGGCTGGGAAGGTGGCAGAAAAGGAGAACCCAGAGGACTTTGCATTAATCTCTTTGAAAGTCCAGATTCAAAAGTGGGAAAGAAGGGAGTGAGTGCCCAGGTTTGTGATGTTCACGAAAGGAAAACCCAAAAACCATAGGAAAGAAAAGGCATTCTGGGTCACCTTTAGAGGGAGAGGGAAGAAGCCTTTTCTCAAGTCTGTTGAGCAACCTAGTGGCACAATAGGATAGTGAGGCGGGGTGTTTGACAGGTCCCTTAATGACTTGCCTAATTCTGATGGAATGCAAGGCAAGAGCCCACATTATGCTGTGTGTTTTCATAGAGCTCATGCCAAAACTAATTGATTACCCTCATTCGTGGATTATTAATATAAAAGGAGCTCTGGTTGAAGACCAACACATGTAAACTCAGTTATTACCAAGGCTTGCTGTGTAAACATTTCAAAAAACCAACCATTTGATTCTCCCTGATAGCTCAGTTGGTAAAGAATCCACCTGCAATGCAGGAGACCCTGGTTCATTCCCTGGGTTAGGAAGACCACTGGAGAAGGGATAGGCTACCCACTCAAGTATTCTTAGGGTTCCCTGGTGGCTCAGCTGGTAAAAAATCCACCTGCAATGCAGGAGACCTGGGTTCAAGACTTGGGTTTGATCCTTGGATTGGGAAGATCCCCTGGAGAAGGGATAGGCTACCCATTTCTGTTCTGTGGCCTGGAGAATTCCATGGACTGACTGTATAGCCATGGGGTCATAAAAAGTTGGATGCAACTGAGCAACTTACACTGCCCCCTGCCCACTTTTGTGTTTTTCACTGGTCACAGGAAGCAAAGCTGGTAAAGCCTGAATGTCAGTCAACTGGGAATCAGTTACCTAAATCATGATACAGTCATACCATGGAATACTAGACAGTCATTAAAAATGAGACTTTAGATTATTATTGCTGCTATAGGAAGAGTCTCAACATCCTCACAGTATATGACTGGAGAAAGAAGCAGCTTACACAATAACTGTTCACAGCGTGATCTAAGTTTGTTGTAAAAAAAAAGTATGTACAGAAAAAAGGACTGCAGGCTTCTTTCTCTGCTTTGTTGTTTGAATTTTTGTTTTTATAAAGATACTATGCCATCAGGAAAAAATAGTGAAATTATATAGTATAATATACATAAAAATAATAAAATTGCTGAATTGTAAATCAGAATTTTTTTTTAGTTTCTAACCACTCTTAGACAGAACTTCAACGTGAAAGAACATCCTAATGCCATATTCTTTACCAATACCAAAGCAGAATGTTGCAGGGCAAGAGAACAGAAAACAGAGTAAAGCATGTTAGGAGTTGGTGCTGTCCTGTTCCTATTTAGGAGCTTTTTTAAAAACATGGGAACTACTGGGAGGGGAGACACAGGATGGAGGGGCCACATGCTTCTGCCCTCTGGGTTGTTCCTGTAGGTCATGTTCGGGAAGGGATGTGGTCATGTCCAAGTTAAAGCAGTTGGTGCTGGGTGCCCAAAGAGCATGGTGGGGTCTCCCTCTGGGAGAGGGGTGGTTGCTGGCACATGAGGGCAATTAAGGGAGTGGGACTGGGTGCCTATGATGCTCAGAGCCATAGAACTACCAGGCTGGGGATGCTTGGGGAGATCATAAAGTCCCAACACATTTATGCTTCATGGCTCCCATGGATAAGCCAACTTCAGCCAGGGCCCCAGGCTCCCAGAGAACTTCCGCTCTGCATCCCGCACTGTCTCCCTGCCAGCCCGCAGGTCCTGTGCTGCCAGTGGGACCAAAGAGTGGAGGGTCATGCACCCACCCTGTTCCCTGAGGGCAGGCACATTCCCCGTGGGCTGCAGAGAAGGGAGTGGCGGCTCGGTGGGTGGGTGGACGTGGGTGCAGGTGCCCACGAGTGACAAGGTCTGGTGAGCGGGGCCTCACTCTTGTTTCGGAAGACAGGCCACGAGAGTGGGAGAGACATGGGGAGATGGGTAAATCTGAAGGCGCTGCTCATGCTGGAGTATCCAGGGGTGAGGAGTCTTCACTGCCCCTGATGTTCCCCGTCTCCTGGCTCTCAGCCCTTCAGTCATTTCACGGCTCCACAACACCTCTGGAGGGCCTGTGAAAAGCCGGCCAATATTCTAGGTTTTCTGTGACCTGTGCAAACAGTAGTTTGGGTGGAAAGACTTTGCAATCCCAGATTTTAAATACTTAAAATATCATCTGGATTCTTCAAGTTCGCTGGGCCTTGGCTCTACTAAATGGTGGTGGATGTGGGCACAGCGGGGTCTCCAGCTTCTGTAGGCAATCACACCTTGTGAAAGAAGGAGGGGGAGGAAAGTTGGGAGTGTACATCTCCATCTGACATCCGTCTTGTCTTCTGGATTGGATTTGATCCTAAGATTTTGCATCTACTGCCAAGTACTGATGAATTGAGTCTGAAGATGCAATTTTAAAAAATTATCATATATTAAGCTAAAAAAAAGATCATATAGTAAATTTGTTTTTCTTCTTTTGGTGTATAGTAATATAAACTTTAACACATGTATATGCTTGTGTAACCACCACCACAATCAGGATACAGAATGGTTCCATCACTGCCCCGCACCCCACAAACTCCCTCATGCCATCTCTTTAAAGCTGCATGCATCCTGGCAGCCACTGATCTGTTTTCCCTCATGACAGCTTTTTCACATAAATGGAATATCACAGTTTGCAATCTTTAGAGACTGACTTCTTTCACTCAACAGAATGTCTTTGATACTCATCCAAGTGGTTGGATTAATAGTGCATTCCTTTTCATGGCAGAATAGTATTCTGTTCCAAGACTGTAGAGTAGTTCATTTAACCATTCATCTGTTAAAGTGCATTTGGATTGTTTTCATCTTTGAGGTATCACACATAAAGCTACCATGGACATTAGTGTACAGGTTTTAGTGTGGAAGTTCTGATTCCTCTGGGTGTATGTATGTAGTTATGTTAAAGTGGGATTACTTGGTTGTACACAGTACGTGTGCGTTGAAGTTGATGAGAAACTGCCAAACCATTTTTCAGAGTGGCCACATCCTTTTGCATTCCCACCAGCAATACAGGAGAATTCCAGTTGCTCACCACATCCTTACCGGCACCTGAACTATCAGTACTTTTAACTTTAGCCATTCTGATGTGTGGTGGTGTCTCATCCTGGATTTGGTATGTACTTCTCTAGTGGCCGTTGAACATCTCTCCATATGCTTCTTTGTCATACTCAGCCCTCTTTGGGGAAGTGTCTGTTCTAGTCCTTTGCCAAGTTTTAAGCTGAGTTGTTTTTTTATTGCTGAGATTTGAGAGTCCTTTATATAAAGATATGATTATATTGTGATGGTAAGAAGAGCTGAGAACAATAAAAGGGAAATAGAAGAGACTTCTTTTCCACTGTCTGAAGGAGTTGGGGGGAAGAAAAAGGGGAAAATGCAAGCTGAGTCAGAGCTGCAGGTAGTTTATATTCTCCTCCTACACTGTACCTGGAAAGTAATCATACTTACTGCTTCATAATCTGCCAGTTCCAGTCTTGCTTTATTCTGCATTGTCCTCTTACAGAGGTAGATGGCTGAAGGAAGAGAAATTACAACACATGTAAGACTAGCAGTATGGTGGAATCACAATCCACCCACTCATTTGTTCAAACACGCATCCAGCCAGCCAGCCAGCCAGCACTCACTATAGGCCCAGCACTGTGCAGTGAAGAAGTTTTTCTGTGGATGTCATGCTATCTGACCTCTAGGAATATTTCTATAGGTCAGGATCGGATGAGGACCCCCCGCCCCAATCCAATCCTGACAACCTCCCTTCATCCTCCTCACTCTGCTTCATCCCAAACATCCTCCATCAGTGCGACCTTTCATAAATATGACCGTGTTCCTTTCCTGCCTAAATTTCCTGCATTGACACCTTAGAGAGCTCAGATGAAAGGTCAGGCTTCTAAAGGCAGCATGTTTGTTTCTTCAAGATCTAGTCTCTGCTTGTCTTGTCAACCTCTTCCCTCCTTCATTCAGGCATATTGCTGCTGTTGCTCAGTCATGCCTGACTCTTTGTGACTCCATGGACTGCAGCACACTGGGCTTCCCTGTCCTTCACTATCTCCTGGATTTTGCTCAAACTCATGTCCAATGCGTCAGTGATGTCATCCAACCATCTCATCCTCTGTTGCCCTCTTCTCCTCCTGCACTCATTCTTTCCCAGCATCAGGGTCTTTTCCAATGAGTCAGCTCTTTGCATCAGGTGACCAAAGTATTAGCACTTCAGCTGCAGCGTCAGTCCTTCCAGTGGATATTCAGGCATGTGAGGCTACCAAACCCTTTTGGTTCCATTTCTCTGTGTATGTGTCCACTGCTTGGAGGCCTTTTCCCCTTCCATCTTATTTCCCTCCATCTGGAAACCATCTACTAATCTTTGAAGACCCATCTTGGTGTTCCCAATAGCATCTATCCATCCTCAACCACTGGAGCTAATTCAACTGTGCAGTACTTGTGAGCCTGCCAGCTGTCCCTGCTCCAGGCTGAAGTCTCTTCTAGGGTTGAGGCTGTGTCCTACTCAGCATGGACCCTTGCACCAAGCTCTGGGGCCTGCCAGGTTGAGTGAGTGGGCAGTGGAAAGGGAAGACAATTTAGGTGTCTCTTCCCAAGCTCAGGAAGGGCTACTGGCTGACAATCGTCAGGATATTCTTCCTCCATCACTTCCTTCATCACTTCCTCTCCTGCCTCCCTTCTTCAGTATCTCCTTTCTTCTCCAGTGCCAAGTAGAATGGCCCAGGGGAGACAATAGATAAATGGTATGAATGAGTAATAGGTTGACTAGGAGGGAAGGTCAGAGAGGACAGGGACTGATCTGCTGTTTGACAGCCTAATTATACTGGGAACTCTAGTCAACTCCTTACTGGGTTAACCAGCCTGCTCACGTGATCTGACAATCTTCCTGATGCAGACTGCAACATGCTAGAGTCTTCTGGCAGCAGTCTCCTCTGTATGCCCACATTTCTCACATCACTCGAGTTTGCGAGTGAGGCTCTGTTGTGTTTGTTCTCGAATCTGCTTATGTTAGGCATTCTGGTTATTTTAATAACGTACCTTCACTAAATATTACACACATTGATGAAATTAATGTGAAAAGAGAGAGCACAGCTGTTTCTATGAAGGCCTAGCTGAATGGTTTGGAACAACTTGATAAAGGAGAGTCAGCTAAGACAATTGCTGATAAATTCGGTATGAGTGAGAGAACTGAAAAAAAAACATGAAAAAAAGTAAAAATATAAGAGGGGTCAACATATAGTTGCTTTAAAAGTATTTTTTAAATTCTTGATGTACTTTTACTTTAAGGAGGTCAAAACTGGGTGATTTCAAGTGTGGTTTATTTAAGAAAGAAACTCAAATTATGGGGACCGAAAATCAAAGAGAATCTTCGGTTCTATCTCAAAAGGCTCTTGGGTGAATATCCCTTGGTGTATTCTCCATTCACCTGAAGTGCTTAAGGTATGCATGTACCACTTTTTCATGATTTTGTCTTTACCAACTTTTCCAGTGAAACAAACAGCTACAGCTCTGGCCTGTGTCGGGTAAGGGGTGTCTGCTCTGTTAAAAGGCACCTCCTTTGGTCTCTTGGGTCACCAATTAGGCAGCCTGTGGAACTGGAGGCAACTTGTAGCAGGAAAGCTGGCACGTCACCCGCCCCTGGTCTCAGTGATCCTTAAGCGGCGTAGCTACTTTGGCAATGCTGCCTTACTTTTAATTATTTTTGTCTGCGTTGGGTCTTTGTGGCAGCACGTGGGCTTTCTCTAGCTGGGGCAAGTGGGGCCATACCCTGGCTGTAGCGTGTGGGCCTCTCTCTGCAGTGGCTCCTCTTGTTGCAGAGCACGGGCTCTACAGCACGCGGGCTCAGTAGCTGTGGCGCATGGGCTTTGGTGCCCCAAGGCATGTGGGATCTTCCCAGACCAGGGATCAAACCTGTGTCCCCTGTATTGGCAGGCAGATTCTTATCCGTTGTACCACCAGGGAAGTCCCTCACAGTATTTCGCATTGGCCAAATTTAAAACTCTGGAAAGTCTAACCCAGATTTGGTCTTTATTTAAGTGGGATCATCCCAAGAAATTTCCAGCCCATCTGGGTCAAAATGGATCCGCTAAGTTGAGAAGTAAAGTACCATGCGCAGAAGGCAGAGGTACCTCTCCTGATGAGCATGAGTTATATGGTGGCATGCTGGTGGGCCCCTTCCTGTGCAGTGAATGTCACACATCGGGCGGTCTGTCCACCCCACTGGGGAGGCGGCAAGCAGCAGCTGAGGGGCCCTCCCTGGGGCCTGTGTGCTTCCTCAGGGGCTCAGCAGTGTTCCCTCTGACACCCAACCCATCAAGTGACCACTGGCAACAAGAGCCAAGTCCTCTTACAGAACATCTGGGGACTTGCTTTCAGCTCAGATGCTGGCTTTTTTTTTTTAATAGATATGTAATTTCTCATTGGAAAAAGACTTGTCTTTTTTGCCCTCATGTAAGCATCTCACTTGGATACCCACTGCCATCTCAAGCTCACTGGCATCCCACCAGGACAAAACCAGAACGCAATAAAAACTTTTTACAGCCAATAGATTCATGTACTACATGAGCAATTAAACATGAAAGAAACATTGAACCTACCATATTTCAATGTCCTTAAAAATTGACTCCCTTCCCAAACTTTCTGTCTCTACTCAGTTCAGTTCAGTCACTCAGTCGTGTCTGACTCTGCAACCCCATGGACTGCAGCATGCCAGGCTTCCCTGTCCGTCACCAACTCCTGGAGCTTGCTCAAACTCATGTCCATTGAGTCCATGATGCCATCCAACCATCTCATTCTCTGTCATCCTTTTCTGCCACCTTCAATCTTTCCCAGCATCAGGGTCTTTTCCAGCGAGTCAGTTCTTTGCATCAGGTAGACATACTAGTGGAGTTTCAGCTTCAGCATCAGTCCTGCCAACAAATATTCAGGACTGATTTCCTTTAGGATTGATTGGTTTGATCTCCTTGCTGTCCAAGGGACTCTCAAGAGTCTTTTCCAACACCACAGTTCAAAAGCATCAATTCTTCAGCTTCATCAGTTTTTCAGCTTTCTAGCTTTGACTAGATGGACCTTTGTTATCAAAGTAATATCTCTGCTTTTTAATATAATGTGTAGGTTGGTCTCTACTAGTCTCTCTACTAGTGACATCATAATGTACCTTAATCTCCTAAACTAAGGCATATACAAATCATTTATTTCTCTATTTCCTCCATACCTTCTAATTACTTTTTAGAACAATGGAATTTTAGCATTGGAAGTAGCCTTGGCAACCATCAAGTATGGACCCCTCACTAATAGATGGAAAAATAAAGGCTCAGAGAGCTGAAGTGCTTTACTCATGGACTAGTTAGTGGTAGAGGTGGAATTAGAATTGGGGTCGAGTTTTCCACTATGACATTCACTGCTCCGTGTACTCATTCACTGACTCATTCATTCTCCCATTTGAACATCTGAGTGCCTCACTGTATATATGTGGAATCTAGAAAAATGGTATGGATGAACCTATTTTCAGGGTGGGTAAAGAGACACAAATGCGTAGAATGGGCAAGAAGAAGAACAGGGAGGAAAGGGAGAATGGCATGAATTGAGAGAGTAGCAGTGACATGTATAAGTGACTGGGAGGCTGTCATACAGCACAGGGAGCTGCACCTGGAGCTCTGCGATGACCTAGAGGAGTAGGATGGTAGTGAGGTGGGAGGGAGGCCCAAGAGGGAAAGGACACACGTATACATGTAGCTGATTCACTTCATTGTACAGCAGAAACTAACACAATATTGTCAAGCAGTTATGCTCCAATTAAAATAAATGTGAGTGCCTCTTTTCTGGTAGCTCAGATGGTAAAGAATCCGCCTGCAACGCAGGAAACATAGGTTTGATCCCTGGGTTGGAAAGATCCCCTGGAGAAGGAAGAGGCAACCCACTCCAGTATTCTTTTTTTTTTTTTTTTTTTTTTTGGCAAGAAGAAGAACAGGGAGGAAAGGGAGAATGGCATGAATTGAGAGAGTAGCAGTGACATGTATAAGTGACTGGGAGGCTGTTATACAGCACAGGGAGCTGCACCTGGAGCTCTGTGATGACCTAGAGGAGTAGGATGGTAGTGAGGTGGGAGGGAGGCCCAAGAGGGAAAGGACACACGTATACATGTAGCTGATTCACTTCATTGTACAGCAGAAACTAACACAATATTGTCAAGCAGTTATGCTCCAATTAAAATAAATGTGAGTGCCTCTTTTCTGGTAGCTCAGATGGTAAAGAATCCGCCTGCAACGCAGGAAACATAGGTTTGATCCCTGGGTTGGAAAGATCCCCTGGAGAAGGAAGAGGCAACCCACTCCAGTATTCTTTTTTTTTTTTTTTTTTTTTTTACTTTATTCTATGTTACAATACTATATTGGTTTTGCCATACATTGACATGAATCAGCCACAGGTGTACACGAGCTCCCAATCCCGAAACCCCCTCCAACCTCCCACCCCATATCATCTCTCTGGATCATCCCCGTGCTCCAGCTTCAAGCATCCTGTAGCCTGTATCAAACACAGACTGGTGCTCTGTTTCTTACATGATAGTATACATGTTTCAGTGCCATTCTCCCAAATCATCCCACCCTCTCCCTCTCCCTCAGAGGCCAAAAGTCCGTTCTATACATCTGTGTCTCTTTTGTTGTCTCACATACAGGGTCATCATTACTACCTTTCTAAATTCCATATATATGTGTCAGTATACTGTATTGGTATTTTTCTTTCTGGCTTACTTCACTCTGTATAATCGGCTCCAGTTTCATCCATCTCATTAGAACTGATTCAAATTTATTCTTTTTAAGGGCTGAGTAATACTCCATTGTGTACATGTACCACAGCTTTCTTATCCATTCATCTGCTGATGGACATCTAGGTTGTTTCCATGTCCTGGCTATTATAAACAATGCTGCAATGAACATTGGGATACATGTGTCTCTTTCAATTCTGGTTTCCTCGGTGTGTATGCCCAGCAGTGGGGTTGCTGGGTCAGAAAAATAAACAATCCAATCAAAAAATGGGCCAACGAACTAAATAGGCATTTCTCCAAAGAAGACATACGGATGGCTAACAAACACATGAAAAGATGCTCAACATCACTCATTATCAGAGAAATGCAGATAAAGACCACAATGAGGTACCACTTCACACCAGTCAGAATGGCTGCAATCCAAAAGTCCACTCCAGTATTTTTGTCTGAAGAATTCCATGGATCGAGCCTGGCAGGCTACGGTCCATAGGGTCACAAAGAGTCAAACGCAACTGAGCGACTAACACTTTTACTTATGTGGCCAGCAGTATTTTAGATCCTAGGGACATCACCACATTAGCAGCTACCACGTATATGGAACTTGTTGAATGTCAGGCAGTAGTCTAGGGACTTTCCAAATGTCCACTTACTTAATCCTCATAATAACCTATGAGGTAAGTTCTGTTATTAGCCTCCTTTCATAGGTGAGGGAATTTTTCAGGTTATTCCCCTTTTTTGGAGACCCATGGTGGCTCTGGGAAGCTGCTGAACCTATTCTAAATGTCTCTCCTCAACTACGAGGACCTTTACATAAACTTGTCCATCCCAAATTATTCCACCTTTGTTATCATGCTTCAGCAACATAAAATCTTTGAGCAGTTGGATCAAATTCCTTAGCATCCTCTTCTTGCTTGCACATCATGGTCTCTTTCTCAGCCTGGGATGCTTGGAGGGCAAGTCTGTTACTCAAATCTGTGACAGCAATTGACACAAAGTAGATGTTGAAAGAAGGGAAGTTTCTGGTTCTTCCTCGATCCAAGCCACACCTATTCTGAATTCTTAGCTCCAGTGGCACATACTTTCTGGCAATAGGGCTGCCACAGAACAAGTAAGATCAAACATCATCCTGGGAGTACTAATACCAACCCCCACGATGGTTTTTATTGACTCCTTATTATGTGTCATACACCAAAACTTGCACACATTTCTAATTAACGAAACAATTTAATCCTAACCAACAACACAAGAAATACTGTTACTTTTCTGCTTTCAACATGAGATTTCAGAGGCACAGAGAGGTTAAGTAACTTGCCAAGATCACACAGCTAGTGGAACAGTCGATAACGGGCCCTTTGTGCTGACTTCTCTCTCGGCAAATACTGATTTTCTGATTAACCAGGAAAAGGCAATGAGTATTTTGTATTCTGAACTTTAACTTCTCCATTTGATTTCCAAAAATGGAGGTACAGCAATTCAAAATAAATTTGCTTCAGTGAGAGCCTGATATAAATTGTTATTTTTATCCCTGTTCTTACTTCACACCTAAAATTACAAAAATCTGTAGAGAAAGGGAAATGGTGCCCTGCTGTGTGCAAGGTAAGATGGCTGATGGTTGCGGGCTTATATTCAGGCAAATATTTGAAGTTTACTTGGGCCCAGGTTTTCTGGTCCCACCATCCTCCCAACCCTCTCCATTGCCTGGAAAAATACTGGTTTTCGCATTCACAAGGGCACATGGCTGCTGCGTGGAACTGAGCTACAATCATTCAAATTCCGAGGTGGGCTTTTGTGAGCAGCATTTCAGCCCCAGAAGCACTTATTCCATGAGCAGCCAAATGCTGCTCCCGTTTCAAGCCGGAAACCTGGCTGGACCCGCTTATCACATCATTTAGGGCACAGCACAGTTCCAGAGGGACCCGTGGAGAGGCCTGCAGATAGCTGGTGAGACATGCCCCCGGCATCAGGGCCATGCTCCAGACTTGGAAACCGAACCACTGTAGCCTCACAGGGCAGAGGCTTGCCAGGATTCTATCCTCAGAACTACTTCCAGTTGCTGGTTTCCCCTCCCTCAGAAGTGTGATCCAGAGCACATAGCTCATCACAAGGCCTCAGGACAGGCTCCCTGGAGTACCACCCAGCCGCAGCTGGCTCTGCCTTCCTGTGAAAACCATCCCGCAAAGAATCCAAGAAGAAGTTACAGGTCTCATTGCATGCCCCAGTCCCAAGGAGAGCAGCTGTGGGCTGCCCCAGCAGCTGAGTCAGTGAGGAGGGTGCTGTGTGGAGGGGCAGACTGCGAACGGAGCATCTGGGTTCAGATTCTGCTGCCGCTCCTGAGTGTCTGTTAATCACCTTTGATAAGAGTCAGCGGTTGTTGTTCAGTCGCTTAGTCGTGTTCAGCTCTTTGCAACCCAATGGACTGCAGCATGCCGGCCTTCCCTACCCTTCCCTATATCTTGGAGTTTGCTCAAACTCATGTCCATTGAGTTGATGATGTCCATCTCATCTTCTGGCTCCCCCTTCTCCTCTTGCCATCAACCTTTCCCAGAATCAGGGTCTTTTCCAACGAATCTGCTCCTCACATCACGGGAGAAAAGTATTGGAGCTTCAGCTTCAGCATCAGTCCTTCCTAATGAACATTCAGGGTTGATTTCCTTTAGGATTGACTTCTTTGATTTCTTTGCAGTCCAAGGGACTCTCCAGAGTCTTTTCCAACACCTCAGTTCAAAAGCATCAATTCTTTTCTTTATGGTCCAACTCTCACATCCATACACGACTATTGGAAAAACCATAGCTTTGACTAGATGGACTTTCGTCAGCAAAGTGATGTCTCTGCTTTTTAATACACTATCTAGGTTTGTCATAGCTTTCCTTCCAAGGAGCAAGCACCTTCTAATTTCATGGCTGCAGTCACCATCTGCAGTGATTTTCGAGCCCAAGAAAATAAAGTCTGTCATTGTTTTCATTGTTTCCCCATCTATCTGCCAGGAAGTGATGGGACTGAATGCCATAATCTTCTCTCTGTGAATGTTGAGTTTTAAGCCAGCCTTTCCACTTTCCTCTTTCACACTCAACAAGAGGCTCTTTAGTTTCTCTTAGCTTTCTGTCATTAGGGTGGTGTCATCTGCATGTCCGAGGTTATTAATATTTTTCCCAGCAATCTTGATTCCAGCTTGTGCTTTATCCAGCCTGGCATTTCTCATGATGGTGGTTTAGTCACTAAGTCAGGTCTGACTCTTGTGACTCCATGGACTATATGTAGCCTACCAGGCTCCTCTGTCCATGGGATTTTCCAGGCAAGAATAGTGGAGTGAATTACCATTTCTTT
Source organism: Madoqua kirkii (assembly GCA_006408675.1). Classification (NCBI taxonomy): domain Eukaryota; kingdom Metazoa; phylum Chordata; class Mammalia; order Artiodactyla; family Bovidae; genus Madoqua; species Madoqua kirkii. Next base: position 22,766 of record SJYC01072373.1, read on the forward strand.
CTCCAGGGGATCTTTCTGACCCAGGGATTGAACCCACATCTCCTGCACTACAGGCAGTTTCTTTACCAGGTGAGCTACCAGGGAAGCCCTGTACTCTGCATATAAGTTAAATAAGAAGAGTGACAATACACACCTTGATGTACTCCTTTCCCAATTTTGAACCAGTCTGTTGTTCATGTCTGGTTCTAACTGTTACTTCTTGACTTGCATACAAGTTTCTCAGGAGACAGGTAAGGTGGTCCAGTACTCCCACCTCTTGAAGAATTTTCCAGTTTGTTGTGATCCACACAGTCAAAGAACCAGAACCACCAGCAAATATTGACTGAGTGCCCACTATGGCTTAGGAATGCACTATGCACTGGATAATACATGTGAATGAGGTGGACCAGCCCTGCCCTCATGGAGCTGACAACAGACTGGACATCCGATCCGAGTACAGTGTGATAGATGCGAGGATGTGGCCTCTCTAGGCCTCAGCTGTATCTGAAGTACAGGGATAGTATAACTTTAGAAGACTGACACATAGATATATTAAACAGTCTTCATGGAGAATACAGTTTAGTTCAGTTCAGTCGCTCAGTCGTGTCCGACTCTTCACAACCCCATGAATTGCAGCACGCTAGGCCTCCCTGTCTATCACCATCTCCTGGAGTTCACTCAGACTCACATTCATCGAGTCCATGATGCCATCCAGCCATCTCATCCTCGGTCGTCCCCTTCTCCTCCTGCCCCCAATCCCTCCCAGCATCAAAGTCTTTTCCAATGAGTCAACTCTTCGCATGAGGTGGCCAAAGTACTGGAGTTTCAGCTTTAGCATCATTCCTTCCAAAGAAATCTCAGGGCTGATCTCCTTCAGAATGGATTGGCTGGATCTCCTTGCAGTCCAAGGGATTCTCAAGAGTCTTCCCTAACACCGCAGCTCAAAAGCATCAGTTCTTTGGCGCTCAGCCTTCTTCACAGTCCAACTCTCACATCCATACATGACCACAGGAAAAGCCATAGCCTTGACTAGACGGACCTTAGTCGGCAAAGTAATGTCTCTGCTTTTGAATATACTATCTAGGTTGGTCATAACTTTTCTTTCAAGGAGTAAGTGTCTTTTAATTTCATGGCTGCAGTCACCATCTGCAGTGATTCTGGAGCCCCCCCAAAATAAAGCCTGACACTGTTTCCACTCTTTCCCCATCTATTTCCCATGAAGTGATGGGACAGAATGCCATGATCTTCGTCTTCTTAATGTTGAGCTTTAAGCCAACTTTTTCACTGGGGCAAGAGTCTAATAAATCCCTGCTTGGACAGAGGTAATTCCCTGCTTACCCAGGGCCCAGCTTTACCCACTCTTTGTTTGCGCAGGTAGGGTAACTCTTATATACCCCTCCATGGCCTGTTACTCTGCCCCTCTAACTTCCAACCATGAAAAACACCAACGAATTATTAAAAAGTCTTAACAAGTTTGTGAGAAAGGAAATGGCCAGGGGGGCATGCTCCTTGATCCAGCCCTGCCTAAATCCCTGTCCCAGGAAGGGTGGTCAACAGCCACTGGCCCAGTTCTCCATGGCCCCACAGAATGAGCACGTTGACCAGACCTGATAAAACTTTTCTTCCCCTCCCACCTTCCCTTCCAAGGGCTGTATCTTTCAGTGGACGCTGCCTTTCAGCAGTAAGTGGAACAGCACCTGTCAGCCAAATGAGAAAGGGCTAAGCAGGGCAGAGACCCTCCTCCCCGTGCACCACAGTCACCCACACAGCAAAGATGTGCCTTCTGCATTCCCAGTAAGTGTGGGCTGTGGCTTCAGTGCTCACCATAGTCCGTGTTTTCAGGTTCCCAGCAATTTGAAGGCCAGAAGTATGGGGCCTGCAAAAGAGCACAGAAGTCAGGACTGAGGATGCCAACTCGTGCCCTCCCCTGCCAGGGGCCCATGGGCAGCCCTCCCCTGGCCCAGGGAAGATTCCTGCCTGACAGGCTCTGTTTGCACATCCTTTGTATTGACATGGTACCCTGACTCTTTCCTGTTCTTAGCATAGCTGAGGCCAGTCAACATTTTAATCTAAGTGTTGAAAATAAAATCTCATGTCAGCCAAATAAGTGCAAAAATGAGAAACCTAGTTTACAGGGCAAAAACTTCATATCCTGAAACAACAGAAGTCTAATGCAGGAGTCAGACAAGCACTGTTTCCTGGGGCACAAGCTCCAAGTTCCTTTATCGCTTTGCTATGGACTGAATGGTGCCCTCTTGAATTTCTATGATGAAGCCCTAACCTACCCCCACCCCACCCCCACCCCAGTGTGACTGTATGTGGAGTAAGGAAGTGATTAAGGTTAAATGAGATCACATGGGTGGGGCCCTGATCACACAGGATTAGTGTCCCTATAAGAGGAAACACCAGAGAGCTAAAAACCTCTGTCACTATGTCTCTCTCTCTCTACCACGTTAGGACACAGTGAGAATTGATCATCTGAAAGTCAGGACGAAAGCTCTGCTCACAAACTGAACCCCACTTGTGGCTTAATCTTAGACTTCCAGCCTCAAGAGCTATGAGAAATACATTTCTGCTGTTTAAGCCACCCTGTCTATGGTATTGATATTTTCTTATGGCAGCTGAGCAAACTCAGACATTCTTTGACCCTGTCTGAAGAACTCCATTCCAAAGACTTTTGGTTTAGACCTTGACACAACCCCTTATGCTCGGCTCAAATTCACTGTAGGACAGGATCTGAGAAAAGGAGAGGAAAATGTTTGGGAAGTGTTACTAGGTAGTGAATAGAAATTTCATACCAAGAAGCTATACATAACATGATATAGCAGTAGGATTAAGGACTTTGCTATCCAGCTGATCTAAGTTCCAATCAAGGCTGTCCCCTGGATTGACTAAATGTCCCATTAATTCTCTAGGTACCCCAGTTTTTGCAACTGTAAAATGGGTGATATTTATCCCCCCAAAGTTTGTTCTTCAGAATAAGTGAGATATGTGTAAAGCAACCAGTGACTGGTAAGTCCTCCACGAGGGCATTTTACTATTTTGTGGGGGGTGGGCTGTGCAAAAAATAGCACAGACAAGTTTGCTTTCCCAGAGTTGGTGGAGGGAGGAGTTGCTTCCTTAAATACCATCAGTTTTTTAGGTAGTTTTAATCTGAGATCAGATGATGAGAAGAAAAGAAGCTGAAGGCCTACCTGGAAACGATAAAAGGTGCCATCATCCTTCATGGTAAGAACATGGTCTGAGATGGGAAACACGTAGCCCTGGGCAGCTATAAGGCTTCCCAAGTGTATTGCTTCAACTGAAGAGGGAAGAAAAAGAGAAGTTATTGCAAAACTGTCAGAACACAGGGCTACTTAGATGAGGTGTAAGTGGAATGGGGTAGGGTGAGCAGAAAGGCAACTGGAAGTCAACTGTCATCTACCCCCAGATCACAGCATGATTGGCTGATAATTTCTGAAATGACTGCACTGGGCTGGGTGGAGATATCAATGGTTGGGAAGGTGACATGTGTCTGAGACTCCTATGGACCCCAGCTCTGAGCATCTGATATTGTTTAACCCCCCAAGACTTCCAGAAAAAAAGTCTTGCTTCCAGTTAGGATCATGAGCTCTGGTGTGGAAGTCTGTAAATAAATGAGATGCTTCATGTAAAGTGCTTAGCAGTGTCTGTGCATGGGGCAGCCCTGATTCATATTTTTAGTTTCATTCTTTTTAAATCACCACCAGCAATGAATATGCAGCCCACAGAGTCTTCAGACTCACACTGCATTTCCCGACATGGGAATCCCACCAGCAATGAGGTGCGTATTCCTGTTCTCTTATGGATAAAGAGGAATTAGAGGAAGAGCAGGCAGTAGCATAGGGAGGCCAACCTAATACAAACATTGATATTTTTGCCACAACTTGTTGTCTTGTTACTTTAGCACCAGCCATAAGTAGATTCACATAAATAGTTAAGAATTTACATTTACTCTGAGCAGAGCTAAGAAAAAAGAAATTTAGATGATTCTATCAGACATGATATGTGTGCTAAGTCGCTTCAGTCCTGTCCAACTCTTTGCGGCCCTATGGACTATAGCCCATCAGGCTCCTCTGTCCATGGGATTCTCCAGGCAAGAATACTGGAGTGGGTTGTCATGCCCTCCTCCAGGGGATCTTCCCAACCCAGGGACTGAACCTGTATCTCTTATGTCTTCTGCATTGGCAGGCGGGTTCTTTACCACTAGCCATCTAGGAAGCCCACATGAGAATCTTTTACAAGTCTAAAAGTATTCTTATCTATAAAAATTAATTTTTGACTGTAGAAATTATTGACATACTCAGGGAGTCTCTAGGAATTGTTAATTTCATAAGTTCTGAAGCTTTTAAAGTGACTTGTATTGGCTTTATTTGCAAGCTTTTGGGGAGTTTTAGCAAGTAATTAAACCTCTTCATCGTGATTCAGGCAATGTAATTTTAAGAGCTGGCTCTAGAAGGCTGTTCAGTGACAGCGCTAAAACTTTCAAGAGGTTGTATATGATCCAGTCATTTTGCATATTGAGAATCTGCTATTCTTCTTTGGAAGGAGTGCATACATTTATCACTGGTAGAATTGAGATGAATGGAATTGAATTTATTTGCTTAGTGATAACCAGTTTGGTTCTAAAATCTATATGCTTCAAGAACCATGAGTCCAGCAGAAAAGGGAAATTTCATCACCTGCTCTTTCTTCAGAGAAGGAAGAACAAAACCCAGTAAGAAGGGGACTTTCATGTCACCAATCTGGAGCTAGAAGTCTCACTTCATTCTTCAAAAGGCTTGTGCTTAGAGATGCTGCAGATGGGAAGGAAGAAGGGAGGGAGGGCGGACTTCGACCACCTGATTTCCCAGGGTCTTGGTTGGCCTCATTTCTGCTGGTGAATTGTCCTGACTACTGCTCAACTACTTCTCAGAAGCCCAGATGGGCTCCAGACCTTGATATCCTCCCAAGGGCATCAAAGTAAAATAGACCATGAGAGATAAGGCCTGTATCATTCAGGACCTCTCATAGAAGCTTTGCTCGTCAGGACCAGAGGATTCCTACAGCTATTTCTACCAATGGGTGGTTCAGGGCTCTCAGAATATATCATTGCTGCTGCTACTACTACCACTGAAGATAATGAGAATACCTGTCAGAAATATGATAGTTATTCCAGAAGGGCAAAGAAAACTACTCTTGGAAGAGAAAAAAAACCCCACCATGAAGAAGGGTGACTCTTCATCATGTAACTAAACTTGTAGAGACTTACACAGTCTGATTTTCAGAAGCAGATAACCAGAAATCCAGGCTGCAAAAGGCAAACACTTAGGGTAGTCAATATGGGTTTTTCCCTTGAAAGGATTAGCCTTTATAGTTTTCTCCTGCGGTTTAAGAACTTGACTAGAGCTCTTTCCGCCATCTTTCCATGCCGCCATAATGGTGCGCATGAATGTCCTGGCTGATGCTCTCAAGAGTATCAACAATGCCGAGAAGAGAGGCAAATGCCAGGTCCTTATTAGGCCATGCTCCAAAGTCATCGTCACGTTTCTAACAGTGATGATGAAGCATGGTTACATTGGCGAATTTGAAATCATTGATGATCACAGGGCTGGGAAAATTGTTGTAAACCTCACAGGCAGGCTAAATAAGTGTGGTGTGATCAGCCCCAGATTTGATGTACAACTCAAAGATCTAGAAAAATGGCAGAATAACCTGCTCCCATCCCGTCAGTTTGGTTTCATTGTACTGACAACCTCAGCTGGCATCATGGACCATGAAGAAGCAAGACGAAAACATACAGGAGGAAAAATCCTTGGATTCTTTTTCTAGGGATGTAATACATACAAATAAAATGCCTCAGAGGAAAAAAAAAAAAAGAACTTGACTAGAATCAAGGATTTCCACTCGACCTGAGTGGCCACTAGTCACGATGGAGAAAAAGGCTAGTGTCACTTCTGCTCATGACCTGCTTTTCTGGCACTCAGATTTCTGGCAACTATTTTAACTGAATTCTATGTAAATTATAAATTGGGCTTCCCTGGTGGCTCAAATGGTAAAGAATCTGCCTGCAATGCAGGAGACCTGGGTTTGATCCCTGGGCCAGGAAGATCCCCTGGAGAAGGGAATGGCAACCCACTCCAGGATTAATGCCTGGAGAATTCCATGGACAGAGGAGCCTGGTGGGCTACAGTTCATGGTGTTGCAAAGAGCTGGACACAACTGAGTGACTCACATTTCCACTTCCATAGTCAATGGTCTATTAAGGGCTGCCCTTGTGGCTCAGTGGCAAAGAGTCTGCCTGTCATTGCAGGACACATGAGTTTGACTCTTGGCCCAGGAAGATCCCATGTGACAAGGAGCAACTAAGCCTATATACCACAACTATTTAGCCTGTGCTGCAGAGCCTGGGAGGTGCAATACGAGAAGGCACCACAATGAGAAGCCTGCACACCACAACTAGAGGAAAAAGCCCTCTTAGCAACAAAGACCACGCACAGCTCCCCACCACCCCAAAACTCACTAAATAAAAATAACTTTAAAAATAGTCTATTAAGAGCATCAGATTAAAATATAGAAATGCTTGAGCTGTCATAGTGACCCCAGGAAGGATTCACAGTTGAAGCCAGACACCTAGAATGGACACTTGAAAAAAATCTTTAAAAAGCAGAGCAATTGAAGGCCATTTCATTTGGGGCAAGTAGATCTAATCCCAAGAACATCAGAATACATTACTGGATGTTTTTAAATACGATTTTCAGGCATCAAGAATACTTAGTTAAGATGGGAGTGTATAATAACTTCAGAAAAGTTATTATCTAGGTAAGTTATACTTACCTAGAATTTTTATTCTTTCTGGGGAACCCCCCCACCTCCATTTTCTAATTAAGCTGTAAAAATGAAATTGTCTTGCTTATTTGCGATGGCAGCACAGATCTGAAAGCTGCTTTATTGACCAGGGTTTGCTGTTGTTTTTCTGGTGAGGTTTTCCTAATTGCATCGCACAATTAAAGTTGAAAAAAATCACTCCTTCACTTCTTGCAGAAGCAGAGAACAGAAGGAGTCTTAGCAAATAATTAAACCTCTTAATTGTGGATCAGGCAATCTAATTTTAAGAGCTGGCTATAGAAGGCTGTTCCATGACAGTGCTACAACTTATCTTTAATTGCTTTGGTAACCAGAGTCCATGTTATTGTATCGGGCTCTTTGGCATTCTAAATGGTTGCTCATTTCCTCCAAGGGTAATTTAAATTTAAAGACAGAAACTCAGTGGAGGAAATAAATTAATTTTGTTTGTAAAGGGAGTGATTCCACATCTTGGAATTCACTTGTATAAGCCCAGTTCTCAGGAGGGCAGGAGAAACTGGTTTGGAATTTGGGTATGGCTTGTTCACTAGTATCATGCAGGTAAAGTCAGGGTTGAGGGTCAAGTACCTGGGTCCTCGATGGAAAGGTTCTTCATAAGCCACTGTACAATGTCCGTACCTGCAACAGTAAAGCAATTTCAGTTGAAGACCTCGTGGATGTTTAATTCTGTGCCAGAGGAAACATGGTTACCTGAGAGATCCCTAGGTCCAATTAGCACACACCTGGAGAGCTAGATAATACTGATACTTTTCCATCCTAACCAATTCTTTCTACCCATTAGGTATGTGACTATGCTTCCATAGTCACAGTCCCATTCTTTTCCTCAAAAAATCCATGTCTAATGACTCAGGATGATCTTGTATCCACGTTTCTAGGGAGCTTTGGGAGGGGACTTTCTAGGAATACATATTTTGATGACATGCTAGAAGACATTTTATCACTCCAGAGCATTTCCTAAGGGAAGAGACTTCTTTTAGCTCCCTATCCCCAATGGACAAGGCCCGCCCAACAGAGATGACCACGCAGGTTCCTGAAAAAAACAAAACAAAACAAAAGAAAAACACCTCTAATTTCTTTGGCCTTGGCTTATCCTGAACGAATAAGCCCGTGTCTGTGGGAGAAACTTCTGTGTGTTCATCCAAACCTCTGTCCTCCATCCCCTGGGCAACAAGTAGATTACACTTTCAGACCTTCCTGCAGTTGGGTGTGGGTTGAGTTCTGACAAAAGAATGTGGGTGGAAATGCTGTATGCCATTTCCAGACTTGGACCATAAAAACTCCTGTCTGTCCCTCCACATCCCACACCCTTTCATCCCCATCTGCTTGATGAAGGGAGAGAGGGCAGAGCCACAATGTGGAAGGAGCCTGGGATCCTGAACAGACATGATGATTGATGCCTGCCTATCTGGGGCTCTGAACTAACTGAAAAATATACTTGTGATGTTGAAACCCAGGCATGTGAGAGTTATCTGTTTTAGTATCTAGTATTACCTTAACTAACGTAAATCTTAAGAATCAGAAGGGACTTTTAAAACTTATCTGCTCCAACCCTAGCCAAGCATCCCACAATACCCTGGATAAGAGGTGTTCTAATTTCCATTAAAAACAAAAACAAACAAACAAAAAACCCAAGTGCCTGGAAACTCACAAATTCCTTCCTGGCAAGCGTGTCCCAGGTAAGTCATCTTCAATTTCTCTGAACTGAAATTGGCCCTTCTCTGAATTCCTCTCTTCAGCCTTAGTTTTGCCCTCTGATGATAAAGAGAGGAACTCAGACCTTTCACTCTGTGAGACAGTCCTTCACTTATATGGACAGTACACTCAGTGTATTAGCAATGCTATCCTAGAGTTTCCCCTGCTCCAGGTGAAACATGCCTGGCTTCCTCAGCTGTTTCTTCCCATGATACGATTTGGGGTTTCTCACCATTGTGGTCAATATTCTCTGAACATATTTGCTTTTGCTTGCCTCCCTTTAGCACCTAGGACCAGCATTCTCAGGAAAGTGCAGTTCATGTGGGCGTGAAAGCAAAAGTGAAGTCGCTCAGTCATGTCCCACTTTTTGTGATCCCATGCATGGCAGCCCACCAGGCTCCACTATCATGGGATTCTCCAGCAAGAATATTGGGTGGGTTGCCATTGCCTTCTCCAGGGGATCTTCCCGATCCAGGGGTCAAACCTGGGTCTCCCACATTGCAGGCAGATTCTTAACCTTCTGAGACACAAGGGAAGCCCTCATGTGGGGGTAGAGGAGTCCAGTTTTCTGAGAGGTTCTGTATTTCTGGACAATCTACCATTGTTATTCCCATATCTCGCTTTAAACCAGTGCAGATCTTCAAAGGTCTGTACTTTATCACCTCAGGATGAATGTTAGATGGAAAACAGTCTGAAAGGGGCAGTGTTTCCAGAGACCTGAGTCTTGTCATGGGTCTGAACTGTGCAGTGGGGGAGAGGGCCTGCCATCAGCTCTCCTTGCATTGACTCCAGCTGAAACACCAGAGAACCAGCAGAGGGGGTTGAACAAATAGTTCCCTTTTTCCAAAAGGAAAGTTGCTCAGAAATTTCACTGAGGGTGAGAAGTGAGATGAGTACAGGCCTGAGTGCTAGACATTTTGTTGTTCTCTGGAAGGAGAAGGAATCCTGCAGAGCAGACTGTCCGGTTCTTTGTGTACCACCCTACCCGTCCAGGACCAGCCTCCACTGACACAGCCCTGCAAGTCCCCCACATTTCAACCTCAAAAGCAGGACTTCTAAGCATTGCCCCACTCTTGCTCCTGGATGGCATCTGTGAGCTAAAGTTTGGATTGAAAACACCCCTATTCATTCATGTTCTTTGAGAGAAAGGGTGAGGGTGTGTGTGTCCACTTCCTCCAAATTATACAAGTTCAACATTTGTCCTCGGAAATGAAGAACAAAGCAGAAATCAAATAAGAACTGTAATCCCAAGTTGGGGGTGGGGTGGGGGGAGACTCTAACCTGTTTTTCCCTCAAAAGAAAAATAGCCCTTTTTTGTGTGTGTGGGTTGCCTAGAAACGGAGAGGTTTCCAGCATCAGCAACAGCTCTCCCCCGGGCAGGAGGATTATCTTTCTGCTGAGCTTGCTGAACCATTATTTATCACCTGCAAGATTGATTACTCACCCTGGGACAATGACAGCCCTTCCTTTCCCCTGTTAATTACTGTCATCATTAATATCCATGTCACTAATTAGTATTCATTCACATTGAAACTCCTTCCTTGCTATCATATCCGCTCCCCACCCCCCACCCTACCCAGGCCTTCAGCACTATTGTCTGGGTTTCTGTCCCACTTCGGCTTTCTGCACTCATGTCCGGCCTAATTGTCCACCAGGCTCCGGTTTGCATTCACGGAGCTCAAGAATCACATGTAACCACAATTTTGGTAAAGAAAGGAAAGCACAAAAGCCCCTGGCCTTCTCCCGGGCATCGCGGGGACTGCAGACCTGGGTTTCTAGTTGCTGGTGCAGCCATCACGACCATCACCATTTCATTCAGGGAGCCGGGTGACCATCCTCAGGCCCCCCTGGGGCTGAGCTGCTGCCCCTGGCTGTTGAGGCCACCACCTTCAGTCTGCAGCCACACACACCCCACTGCCACCCTCAACACATGCGGGCCCTGCTTGGGACACCTGAGCACACACAGTGATGCCCGGGACTGTGGACAGTCTCATTCTCATGGGCATGGGTTATTGCTTCGCCAGGCTAATCCAGGAAGGGCCAGCCTCAGCCTTGTGGCAGATTCAGCCTCAGGAACAAGGAAGGGAAACTTGTCATAATATTATGTCCTTTAAGATGGCTGCAATTATTACACTGTAGAATCAAGCAAAAATAATCCAAACCATTATCAGGGGAAAGCATTTTTAGTCTTCTTTTTACTCTTCCCTTTCTTCCTTCTTTTCCCCTTCTCCTAATCATTCTTCCCTTCTTATTCTAGTAAGAAATCAAGCAGATTATTTTTCTATTCTATCCAAAATTGGTGGTTGCCTTTTTGTTGCTACTACTGGATTCTGTTTCTTATCTTTGTCAAGCTGCAGTCGCAGGTGGAGCAGGTCTGGAGCATAGCCTCCCACTGCCCCAGGCCCGGCACTTTTGCTGCTCTTCAGGACTTCCCAGGTGGCTCACTGGTAAGAATCAACCTGCCAAATGCAGGTAAAGCAGGAGATGTAGGAGACACAGGTTCAATCCCTGGGTCAGGAAGATCCAATGGAGGAGGAAATGGCAACCCACTCCAGTATTCTTGCCTGGAAGATCCCACGGACAGAGGAGCCTGGTGGGTTATATCCATGGAGCACAAAGAATGGGACATGACTGAGCAACCAAGCACGCACACAAGGAAAGGGCAGAGGAATGAAGATAGAACTTGCAAATCTGTCTACTTCCTGAGGAGTAGAGAGCAGGAGGCTTGTCATGGGCCTCTGATCAGTGGCTCCCTGGCCATCTGGCTGGGCCTGAGTCTCAAAGTGGCCTTCTGTAGACTCTAATGGGGCTGGACTAAAGGTGACCCCCTCCTCCCTGGCATTTGTTTACTTACTTGGGTAGAGTGACACTCAGTGACCTCCTCCCAAGTCATATTAAGTCTAGATCAATATAAACTGGATTTGAGTAAGCTAGTAAGACCACCCAAGATTTTAGAGAGCTCTCTTTCTGGCATGGAGGAGACCCTTATTATAAAAGCATTCTGTTCTGGATTCAGCTTCAGGTATTTAAGTTCCTTGAAAGAACAAGGGATACCTTGAACTTCTTTTGAAGTAAGTCAGAACACAAGCAGATCCTACGATGACACACTTCTTTCATTTCCCCCAAAGTTTTGTATCAATCTGAACCCAAATTAGACTATGCAAGCTTGACAAAAGACTGGTTCCAGTCACCTGCAAATTTCAAGTTCCATGCAGCTTGGTAGCTTGTATATTGTAACTGAAGCAATTAACAACTTACTCATCAGTCCTGCCCACTGGGGAAAGACATTTCCATTTGAGTAAACTATCTTTTTCTGGAGCCCAATCAAGGATAAGATGGCAGTCCTTAGCCAAGGGTACGACTCCATCCTCCATTGGATTTTCATGAAACTGTCAAGGTCTCAGCTGCTCCTCTGTGTGCAGAATGCAGCTCTATGCCATCTCATCATGCATGCAGGTGCTATGTGCAGGCCGTGTCCACCCAGAAGGATGACAATCCCCAGTGCCCACTGTACTAGGCCAGTACTAGACACTTAACCCTGTCATCATATGTCACCTTGACAATAAGTAAAATATAGTAACTCACATCCATTTTAGAGATTAGACCCAGAGAGGCCCCAGGTCACATGTTAGTACTTAATGCAGCCCAGTTTGGAACCCAGAATATCTCATGTCTAATATTATTTCCACTACACTGTTCTGCTCCTCTTATCTCTGAATAACTTTCCAAGTAGTACACAGAACAACTGGAAAAGTTATCTTCTGTACTCAACTGCCTTCTTGAAGCTGAGACACTAGTTTAGCCATAATAATAATTACTGCTTTAGCTATTAAGCTAATAATTTATTGAGTAATTTCTCTTATTTGAAGCTTTGGAATGATTCTACTATAATACTGCATGCATGCTAAGTCACTTTAGTCATGTCTGACTCTTTGCAACTCTTTGGACTGTAAGCCCACCAAGCTCCTCTGTCCATGGGATTTTCCAGGCAAGAACACTGGAGTAGGATGCCATGCCCTCCTCCAGGGGATCTTCCCAATCCAGGGATTAAACCTGTCTCTCTTGCATCTCATGTACTGGCAGGCGACTTCTTTTACCACCAGTGCCATAATAATTTCATGATATAAACAGATTATTATCTCCATTTTGCAGATGAATTGAAGGACATTCTATAAGTAGATTAGCTTTTACAGTTATAGGCCATACTTTTATGACTTGATTAAAAAACAATAACATATAACAGTTAGCTATCAGAGAAAGCTTAAGAGGAGACATTTAACTGGGCTTTGCTGGGTGGACGAAGTGAGTAGCTGCCAGTAGGAGAGAAGGAAATGCAGGTAGAAGGACTAGTGTGGTAGAGCCTAGTGGCATTTTTGAGGGGTACTGTTTGATTTTTCCAAGGAAAATGGTATCACGTTTAACAGATATACACTTGCTTCCCAAGCATATGAAGCAATAAAGCACACTGCTTATAAAGTTGGGCAGACTTGAGTTCACTCATGGTACATCATTTCCGACTTGTATGACTCTGGGTAGGTGCCTTAACCACCATCCCCTCCAGTCTCCATACTCATGGGTTAACTGGAGGAAATTCTGTCTGCTTCCAGGATAAAACAAGAGAAACCCTCACCAAAATCCTGACCTGTGGTTTTGCTGAAATTTCTTATTAGGTCACCTACCTGCTCTGTGCCCTCATTTTTTTCTTGTATGAAAACGAGGACAATAATAAGAAGGACCTGATGTTTAGGCTCTGGGGTTAAAGGAGACGCTGTATGCGCAAGGCAGGCACAGTGCCTGGGAGGTAATAAGCATAACACGCGTGAGCTACGCAGGCAGTCTGCGTTTCATATTCACACTGGAGCCAAGCATCTCACCACGTCATTGGCATGGCTCAGAGAGGCAGCAACAACTTGAACTGCTTGTTATCTGCCTGCTTTTTCATTTCAGGCCTCAGAGAATCTCAAAGGTCTTCTGATACTTTTTAGGAAGGGTTTTCTTGATGGACAGAAGGGGAGGGAGTTGCAGAAGGCAAGCTTTACAAGGCTGGCGGGGCCTCATGGAGCCAGGGGGCGGGGGACCGGCTCCGGCAGCTTTTGTAGCCTTGCTCCTCAGAGGACACTTTCTGGGTCAGGGAGGACCTTCTCTAGAAACGCTCATCTCAGTTTGGAACTAGACATCCAGGATGTGATGATTTGGTCAGTGTCTGCTTCCCCCCTGTATCTGCTTCCTGGGACCACCTAACAAAGCACCACAAAGGGAGCAGCTTCAACCACAGAAGGGTGTCATCTCTCAGTTCTGGAGACGGGCAGTCCCGGACGCAGATGCAGACAGAGCTGGTTCAGCTGAGGGCTGTGGGGAGAAGCTGTTTCAGTCTCTCCCTCCTGGAGGTTTCCTGGCAGTCATTGGTGTGTCTGTCTCATGGAAGCATCACCCCCACCTCTGCCTTCATCTTCACACGGCCCCTTCCTGTGTGCATTTCCCTGTGCCCACTTCTCATTCTAAGGACACAGTAGATGGGGCCCACCTAAGCTAGTTTACCTTAACTAATTACACATCAACAACCTTGTGTCCAAATCAGGTCACATCCTAAGGGCTTGGAGGTTAGGACCACGACATAGAAATTTTGGGGGTGATGTAATTCAACCCATAACAATCGTTCTGAGCGACCAGGACTCATATTTTTTCATCTCTGGCACCAAGCAAAAACCTGTCATGAAGCTGGTTTAATTAATGCTTATTGATCAATAGCTACATTCAAATGGGCATCATATAATACATAGCCATTTATATTGCACATATTCATTACGCTAAAAAAATTTTTTTTATCAGTTTTTTGTGACACATGCAAACTTCATCACAGGCCAGCACCAGTTGTGGTATTGGGCATTTTGCAACTACTGCTTTAGAAGAAAGTTCAAGGTTTCTCATCTATTGACATTTGCTTTCAAAAACCACCTTTCTCCCTGTAAAAAGAAGTCTCAACAAACACTTTAAAAAACATTAGGTAAATAGATAAACAACCAGGATTGGCTGCCTAGCACAGGGAACTACATTCAGCATCTTGGAATAAACGATAATTGTTGTTCAGTCGTTAAACCCTGTCCCACTCTTTGTGACCCCACGGACTGCAGCACACCAGGCTTCCTTGTCCTTCACTATCTCCCAGGTTTGCTCAGACTCACATCCATTGAGTCTGTGATGCCATCCAACCATTTCATCCTCTGTTAAGCCCTTCTCCTTCTGCCGCCAATCTTTCCCAGCATCAAGGTCTTTTCCAAGGAGTCGGAAAAGGACCAAAGAAGAACACAGATACCTATTCATATATATATATGTATAACCGAATCACTTTGCTGTTTACCTGAAATTAACACAACACTGTAAATCAACTATACCTCAATTAAAAAACTCAAAACATTAGGCAGCAATCTGGACTGCCCCCCGTCTCGCATTCAACCCTGCTGTCACTTAAAGAGGGCAGCCAGAAGAAGGAAAGGTGGTCTTCCTGCTCTTCTCAGGCTGAAAGACCCCCTCCTTCTTCTGGCCCCCCTGGGTCTCTGGCTGCAGAGCTCACACTGCCTGCTACTGGCTTCGAATTGGCGCCGATTCTCCCTTCTTAACAGGAGGCTTTTGTGTCAGTCTGACTTGAACAGTTTGGAGCAATGAAATCCAGACATACAGACTGACGATTTTGAACCAGCGATACCCAAGCATCACTGCCTTCTTCAGCCCTAAACCAGGGAGGGCCAGGCTCACCTCCCTAGGGTCTTCTTTCCAGGCCAGGCACATAGGCCTGCCCACCTCCGTGGGCACGTGGCAACTGCGCCCCACAGCGACCCACAGTGGGAAAGACAGCCAGCCACGGGGAACCCCCGGTGGGCCTTCTCCCGCCTGCCCCTCCCCCTGGCTCAGACCATGCTTCCCCGCATGCTTCCCATGCATTATGAAAAATAATAGGGGGCAGGAGACCGGGCGAGGTTATTACCAACTCATAAATCAACCGGGAAGCTCGGAGGGTTGTGGTGAGGTGTCTGAGCCGGGCTCCCCCCGGTTTGTTATCTCACCCGGGGCCCCCACCATTGATTCATAACCTCATAACCCTCCGCGTCCGAATCCCAAGTCTTCTATCTAATTGTCACCCGCCGAGTACATGATTTGCAAGAGGATGCGGGCGGCGGCAGAAGTGGGGGTGGAGGAGAGATTAGTTTTGTCAATCAAAAGCGTCCAGGGCGAGGAGGTACACACCCGGGATTTAGCTCAACGATCAGCTTATTAAAGGGGAGGCTGGCTATGCTACACAGATGCATTTCGCACAGGGAGATGGAGGATCTCGGCCTCTGTTGGGGGGCGGGTAGCCCCTGCTCCCTGAGGGTGACTGCCGCCCAGGCCCGCCTTCCACCCTATCCGAAGGCAGAAATGAAAAACAGACAAGCAGATCTGCAGCTCTGGGGGAGAAGTGAGCTCATGCCAGGTGTCCACTAAGCCACATTGGAGAGAATGTGACAAACGTTCTGAGGACTGTGGCTCCTTTCCAGGAGGGCTGGAGGGGCCCCAAGGCTGGACGTGTCAGGGCAGGTGCTGTCTACTGGTCACCTCATCTGTGTGCCTTTGAACCTGAAACGTGGTCTGAGAATGTTGAAATTAATCTGAGAGGCTCAGGCTTTCTGAAAAGAGCAGGAGAAGCAGTCTTTGTGATGCCCAGGTGTGCAGGCTGCAGTCACTTTACCTGGAATCTGACCCGTCTGACTGCGCTGTTTGGGAATAATGCTGACATGCTTCCACAGCACTGATCTAAGGCTTACGTCTGCAAAGTGCTGCTGGACGCCTGCCGCCACCTTGGGAAGGGCAAGGTGTGCTCAGCAGGGAGTGTGAGCAGATCAGGTTTCGAGCGGAGTCTGGGACACACAGGTACCTGGCAAAGCCTGAATCTGTGTGGCACTCATTTTAGCTCTGGGGCCCTGGAGCTCTGGCTTCCTGGAACACTCTTGGTTTTTGTCATCAGACAGACCTGCGTTCATATCCTGACTCTGCCCCTTCTAGCTGATCACCTTGGATGAGTTATTCAGCTACCTTGAGACCCAGTTTACCCACTTGCAAAATGGGTCCATCACAGAATCTACCCCAGACTGTGTTATGAGTATTTAAATGGAGGTGGGCACCCCGATCCATGGGTAGTTCTGGTTCCTTTCTGCTTACCGCTGATGCACACCTCCATCTGCCCTGAGTGGAGTCTGGCCTGGAGCTCATCTCCTGGGCAGCGAGCCTCAGGTGGAATCAAGCCTTCCTCCTGGCTCCTCCCCCAGGCTGTGTTGCAGGCCTAGACTAGACAGTTCAGAGCTTCCATCTTTCAAGCTTCTCTGTTTCATTCAGATGAATGAGTCCATCCTTGTAAAAACTGGTCTGGGACCTTCTCCATCAGCAGAAGATCTACTCCCAGTTCAATTTGCAGTTCCTGAGGTAAAACAGAACCCCAAGGGACCCCAACATCTCTCCTCCATCCCAGCTACAGCCAAGCCCTTATCCTGGCATCTACCACCAGGGAGGGCCATGAATCCGAATCCTGTGCTTTGAATCTGGGTTCCCCCTCCCAGCAGCTCTGCAAACTTGGGGATGTGCCGTACTCTTTCTAGGCTTCAGTTTTTGGATATGATAAAAGCACTGTCTGAGAGGGAGGCATGGGATAATTCCTGTAAAAGCTTCAACCTTGTGTCCTTCAGCACAGAGGAAATGATCAGCATGGGCTGACTTCATCATCATCATTATTATTGCTATCCCTACCGATTGGACCACTCTCGTTCCTCTACCTGCAGTGATTAATCAGATGGCTCTGTTCTTTAACAAAAAAGGGCACACGTGGGCTACAAGGGCTGAACTAGAGTGTTGGTGGGGAGTGTTCATAGGCCACAGACAGAGTATGTAATTCTAGCCCACCCAGTTTCAGGAGACAGTTCACAGAGAAGGAGGTGCTTAGCATCAGTGAGAAACAGAAAAGATTAAGGAGGAGAGTATCGGATGTAGAGCCAAGCACAAAGCCATCCGAAGCAATCACACCAACAGTACCATGTGACAGCCAGCATTTATATGCAGGCTTGAACAGCAAGTCTCTGTGAAGGGGAACAGAGTCTCAAAGGGCAAAAGTCACAGCATGCTCGGGCATCACTTATATGTGAAGCACTGAGCCAGTCACCAGGGGCTGAGAGTCATGCGTGAATCACAAAAGAACCAGGCTTAAAGAGCTGCAGGGAGATGATGTCAGAACTGCTGGGGAATGAGCTCATGCTTTCCTGGCATCAGGATGCTGGCCTTTCCCCCGATCCCTCCCTCAACCTGGGCCACTGCCAGAGGTGCCCTGATCCCTACCTGCAGTTGACCTCAGGAAGTGATGTGCTGTTGGGCCAGCCTGCATCCCTCACACCTCTGCTGCTGGTCACCATCCTGGATGCTGCTTAGCTGCCTTCAGCAAGGTGCCCCAAACCCAAACTCATGTGCGGGACACCATCATTGTTTCCACTCCCCGTCATCTTTTAGGGAAGGGTGTCGCCTTGGGCTTCTCTGGGGTCCACTGCCATCTTGCTTCCAAGGACTACTCCCTCTTGACTTTCCCTGAAGGACAGCCTTGAGTGCTCCGGGCTGAGAGCGGGGCTGTCTGGGGCGGGGGCGGTGGGTGTTGATGACCATGAAACAGAAGCAGTGGCAGCAGTGATAGGAGCAGGGCAGGGGCCTGTGTGTCCTGACCCTGCTGAGGGCTGGCGAGGGCCCTGGATAACAAATCAGCAAAAAATGGGAGCACAAGTCCATGGGGAAGCTGGTGGCAGTCAAGCCACAATGCCCACCTTCCCTGCCCGGATCTTTCCTCCTGAAACCCCTAACTCTTTTTCTGCTTTGGGCATTTAGGTAAGAAAAAAGTGAGATAATGAGGGGCCTGGATGCTGCGAAGACTGGGAGGTGGGCAAGGTGACATTTACATGGAGGCCTGAGAGCAGGAAGGTGATGCATCTGGATGAAAAGCAGTGAGGTGGGAACAAGCAGAAGAAAGTGCAGGTAACTGGACGTGTGATGGGAGGCGGAGGGGCTGCCTGGAAGTCTCTGGAAGGCTGGAGCAGGGGAGGGGTCTGTGCGTTTTTAAAGGCTGCTTTGGCTGCTGCGTGGAGAAGGGATTGCAGAGCGGCAGGAGAAGCAGGAGACCAGCAGCCAAGAAATCTAACGCAGGCTGGGCTCCCTGGTGGCAATGAGATGGAGAGGAGCAAAATGGGGCCTGGGTCTGTTTCAGAAGCAGGGCTCCTGGTCCCCTTTGGGTGCATGGGACCCGGACTATGAAAACAAGAGGAGTCAGGCTTGACTTCTGGTTTCTAGCTTGACTAACTGGATGCAGGGGAGCTTAGCCTGCCTGAGATGGGGAAGCAGGTTGGGGAGGAAGCCTGGGTTCATTATTGGCCATGTTTTGTCTGAATCAGATGTATACAGCAGCCAAGTGGTGATGTTGAGTCTGCCAGTGGACATAGGAGGCTGAGTTTTCAGAGATAGAGCAGGCCTGGGATTGTATTTGGGTGTCACTGAGTTCAGTCGCTCAGTCGTGTCTGACTCTTTGTGACCCCATGAATCGCAGCATGCCAGGCCTCCCTGTCCAGCACCATCTCCCAGAGTTCACTGAGACTCACGTCCATGGAGTCTGTGATGCCATCCAGCCATCTCATCCTCTGTCGTTCCCTTTTCCTCCTGCCCCCAATCCCTCCCAGCATCAGAGTGTTTTCCAATAAGTCAACTCTTCACATGAGGTGGCCAAAGTACTGGAGTTTCAGCTTTAGCATCATTCCTTCCAAAGAAATCCCAGGGTTGATCTCCTTCAGAATGGACTGGTTGGATCTCCTTGCAGTCCAAGGGATTCTCAAGAGTCTTCTCCAGCACCACAGTTCAAAAGCATCAATTCTTTAGCACTCAGCCTTCTTCACAGTCCAACTCTCACATCCATACATGACCACTGGAAAAACTATAGCCTTGACTAGACGGACCTTAGTTGGCAAAGTAATGTCTCTGCTTTTGAATATGCTGTCTAGGTTGGTCATAACTTTTCTTTCAAGGAGTAAGCGTCTTTTAATTTCATGGCTGCAGTCACCATCTGCAGTGATTTTGGAGCCCAGAAAAATAAAAGTCTGACACTGTTTCCACTGTTTCCCCATCTATTTCCCATGAAGTGATAGGACCGGATGCCATGATCTTCGTTTTCTGTCGCTAGTGGGTAGAATGTACCTCAAGGAGGGAGGCTGGGTGAGATCACCGGAGGAGAACATGTAGACAGAGAAGAGAGGGCTTTGGAACCAAGCCCTGGGCCTGGCAATGGCATGGCTTGCTGGGACCCAGGCCTGCCCGTCCTGCTCTGGAATGCCTTCTGTTACCCTGAGCGCCTGGGCTTCTCTCTTTTGTGACTTATCCAGCAATGCCTCCTCTTCCTCAGGAGATGGGAGGCGAGAGGACAAATGAGCTCCAACTCTCCGCCAGCTCCTCCTGGAACCCGTCCTTCCAGCCACCTCCCTTTCCAGCTCACGTCATGATTCAGGGAAAAACTGACACCCAAGTACGCCCAGCACCTGACTGCTCTGCCCAGCGCCCAAGCCAGAGCGGTAGCTAAAGGTTTCTGTGTTCTCTTCTGATTTATAACTAAGTTTAAAAACTTGCTTTCTGGCTTTTCTGTCACTAAGTTCCCTGAAAGCATCTTGTGGGGGCTCTGGAGCTGGCCCGTGGCTGAGCTCTGCTGGGTGAACACAGCCTGGGAGTGACGTCAGGCTTCACATCCCACCCGGGGATACAGACTCTGGGGAGGAATGCCGTCTTTCTAGTGGACAAGCCTCATTTCGTTTCCATCAGCTCCAGACCAAGAGAAGCTGGCTTTTGTTCAGAGAACATGTTAGGAATGTTTCAAACTGAGAAACCTTGTACAGTAATTCTTGACATACAAATGAGTTCCGTTCCAAGAGCGCATTCATAAGTCCGGTTTGTTCATAAGTCCAACAAAGTTAACCTAGATAACTAGTTAGTCTAGATAAAGTTAGCCAATTGTACTGTGCTAGGCTTACAATACTTTTCACACAAATAATACATAGAAAACAAACACAAAAAATAGAGAAAACATTTTACAATTAATTTTTACAGGCGTATGGTTGCTTTACAATGTTGTCTTAGTTTCTGCTGAACAGCAAAGTGAATCAGTAATATGTATACATGTATCTCCCCTTTTTTCCATTTCCTTCCCATTTAGGTCACCACGGAGCACTGAATAGTGCCTGAGCTGTGCAGTGTTCTCATCAGCTATCTATCTGATACATGGTAGTGTATATATCAATCCCAATCTTTCAGATCTGTATATCTCTGTCTCTATTTCTGCTCTGCAGATAAGTTCATCTGTACCCTTTTTCTAGATCCCACATATAAGCCAAATTCTACGGTGTCTGGTTTTCTCTTTCTGACTTATTTCACTCTGTATGACAGTCTCTAGGTCCATCCATGTCTCTGCAAATGGCACGATTTCATCCCGACCCCCCCTTTTTTTCTGACTGAGCAATGGTCCGTTGTATACATGTCCCACATCGTCTTTATGCCTTCCTCTGCTGATGGATACTTAGGTTGCTTCCGTGTCCTGGCTATTGTAAAGAGTGCTGCAGTGAACCCTGGGGTGAGTGCTATCTTTTTGAATTACGGCTTTCTTTGGGTATGTGCCCAGGAGTGGCTGGGTCATATGGCAGTTCTGTTTTTAGTTTTGAGTATTCTGTTTTTGAGTATACTGCTCTCCATAGTGAACCATTTACATTCCCACCAACAATGTAGGAAGTTTCCCTTTTCTTCACACCCTTTCCAGCACTTATTGCTTGTAGATTTTTTTTGATGATGGCCATTCTGACCGGTGTGAGGTGATACCTCACTATAGTTTTGATTTGTATTTCTCTAATAGTTCGTTAGATAACAGGCTGAGAC
>SJYC01072374.1:0-33496 GCA_006408675.1 Madoqua kirkii
GGTATTCTTTGGAAGGACTGATGCTAAATTTGAAACTCCAGTACTTTGGCCACCTCATGCAAAGAGCTGACTCACTGGAAAAGACTCTGATGCTGGGAGGGATTGGGGGCAGGAGGAGAAGGGGATGACAGACGATGAAATGGCTAGATGGCATCACCAACTCGATGGACATGAGTTTGAGTAAACTCTGGGAGTTGGTGATGGACAGGGAGGCCTGGCGTGCTGCGATTCATGGGGTCACAAAGAGTCAGACACGACTGACCAACTGAACTGAACTGAACTGAACAATTGGTGACGTTGAGCATCTTTTCATGTTTGTTGGCCATCTGTGTGTCGTCTTTGGAAGAATGTGTATTTAGATCTTCCCCTTATTTTTTGATTGTGTCATTTCTTTTTTTAATACTGAGCTGCTTGAGCTATTTGTTTATTTTGGACATTAATCCCTTGTCAGTTGCTTTGTTGGCAACTATTGAGGTTGTATGGCTTAGCATATAGACTGAACTAAAGGCTGGCGTCTGATCAAATAACATGATAAAAAACACTGTCTGTTTTATTAAAATATTTTCTCAGCAATGGTCATATCCAGGTAGTAGATTGAGAGACCCAGGCTTGGAGTTCATTTGGAGAGAGTCGTGTATAATTTTGAGGAATTGGGAAGATGTGTATAAGAGACAGGAGTATGTCAAGGCTGTATATTGCCACCCTGCTTATTTAACTTTTATGCAGAGTACATCATGAGAAACGCTGGGCTCGAGGAAGCACAAGCTGGAATCAAGACTGCTGGGAAAAATATCAATAACCTCAGATATGCAGATGACCCCACCCTTATGGCAGAACATGAAGAGGAACTAAAGAGCCTCTTGATGAAAGTGAAAGAGGAGAGCGAAAAAGTTGGCTTAAAGCTCAACATTCAGAAAACGAAGATCATGGCATCCGGTCCCATCATTTCATGGCAAATAGATGGGGAAACAGTGGAAACAGTGGCAGACTTTATTTTTTGGGCTCCAAAATCACTGCAGATGGTGACTGCAGCCATGAAATTAAAAGACGCTTACTCCTTGGAAGGAAAGTTATGACCAACTAGATAGCATATTAAAAAGCAGAGACATTACTTTGCTGACTAAGGTCTAGTTAAGGCTATGGTTTTTCCTGTGCTCATGTATGGATGTGAGAGTTGGACTGTGAAGAAAGCTGAGTGCTGAAGAATTGATGCTTTTGAACTGTGGTGTTGGAGAAGACTCTTGAGAGTCCCTTGGACTGCAAAGAGATCCAACCAGTCCATTCTGAAGGAGATCAGTCCTGGGTATTCTTTGGAAGGACTGATGCTAAATTTGAAACTCCAGTACTTTGGCCACCTCATGCAAAGAGCTGACTCACTGGAAAAGACTCTGATGCTGGGAGGGATTGGGGGCAGGAGGAGAAGGGGATGACAGACGATGAAATGGCTAGATGGCATCACCAACTCGATGGACATGAGTTTGAGTAAACTCTGGGAGTTGGTGATGGACAGGGAGGCCTGGCGTGCTGCGATTCATGGGGTCACAAAGAGTCAGACACGACTGACCAACTGAACTGAACTGAACTGAACAATTGGTGACGTTGAGCATCTTTTCATGTTTGTTGGCCATCTGTGTGTCGTCTTTGGAAGAATGTGTATTTAGATCTTCCCCTTATTTTTTGATTGTGTCATTTCTTTTTTTAATACTGAGCTGCTTGAGCTATTTGTTTATTTTGGACATTAATCCCTTGTCAGTTGCTTTGTTGGCAACTATTGAGGTTGTATGGCTTAGCATATAGACTGAACTAAAGGCTGGCGTCTGATCAAATAACATGATAAAAAACACTGTCTGTTTTATTAAAATATTTTCTCAGCAATGGTCATATCCAGGTAGTAGATTGAGAGACCCAGGCTTGGAGTTCATTTGGAGAGAGTCGTGTATAATTTTGAGGAATTGGGAAGATGTGTATAAGAGACAGGAGTATGTCAAGGCTGTATATTGCCACCCTGCTTATTTAACTTTTATGCAGAGTACATCATGAGAAACGCTGGGCTCGAGGAAGCACAAGCTGGAATCAAGACTGCTGGGAAAAATATCAATAACCTCAGATATGCAGATGACCCCACCCTTATGGCAGAACATGAAGAGGAACTAAAGAGCCTCTTGATGAAAGTGAAAGAGGAGAGCGAAAAAGTTGGCTTAAAGCTCAACATTCAGAAAACGAAGATCATGGCATCCGGTCCCATCATTTCATGGCAAATAGATGGGGAAACAGTGGAAACAGTGGCAGACTTTATTTTTTGGGCTCCAAAATCACTGCAGATGGTGACTGCAGCCATGAAATTAAAAGACGCTTACTCCTTGGAAGGAAAGTTATGACCAACTAGATAGCATATTAAAAAGCAGAGACATTACTTTGCTGACTAAGGTCTAGTTAAGGCTATGGTTTTTCCTGTGCTCATGTATGGATGTGAGAGTTGGACTGTGAAGAAAGCTGAGTGCTGAAGAATTGATGCTTTTGAACTGTGGTGTTGGAGAAGACTCTTGAGAGTCCCTTGGACTGCAAAGAGATCCAACCAGTCCATTCTGAAGGAGATCAGTCCTGGGTATTCTTTGGAAGGACTGATGCTAAATTTGAAACTCCAGTACTTTGGCCACCTCATGCAAAGAGCTGACTCACTGGAAAAGACTCTGATGCTGGGAGGGATTGGGGGCAGGAGGAGAAGGGGATGACAGACGATGAAATGGCTAGATGGCATCACCAACTCGATGGACATGAGTTTGAGTAAACTCTGGGAGTTGGTGATGGACAGGGAGGCCTGGCGTGCTGCGATTCATGGGGTCACAAAGAGTCAGACACGACTGACCAACTGAACTGAACTGAACTGAACAATTGGTGACGTTGAGCATCTTTTCATGTTTGTTGGCCATCTGTGTGTCGTCTTTGGAAGAATGTGTATTTAGATCTTCCCCTTATTTTTTGATTGTGTCATTTCTTTTTTTAATACTGAGCTGCTTGAGCTATTTGTTTATTTTGGACATTAATCCCTTGTCAGTTGCTTTGTTGGCAACTATTGAGGTTGTATGGCTTAGCATATAGACTGAACTAAAGGCTGGCGTCTGATCAAATAACATGATAAAAAACACTGTCTGTTTTATTAAAATATTTTCTCAGCAATGGTCATATCCAGGTAGTAGATTGAGAGACCCAGGCTTGGAGTTCATTTGGAGAGAGTCGTGTATAATTTTGAGGAATTGGGAAGATGTGTATAAGAGACAGGAGTATGTCAAGGCTGTATATTGCCACCCTGCTTATTTAACTTTTATGCAGAGTACATCATGAGAAACGCTGGGCTCGAGGAAGCACAAGCTGGAATCAAGACTGCTGGGAAAAATATCAATAACCTCAGATATGCAGATGACCCCACCCTTATGGCAGAACATGAAGAGGAACTAAAGAGCCTCTTGATGAAAGTGAAAGAGGAGAGCGAAAAAGTTGGCTTAAAGCTCAACATTCAGAAAACGAAGATCATGGCATCCGGTCCCATCATTTCATGGCAAATAGATGGGGAAACAGTGGAAACAGTGGCAGACTTTATTTTTTGGGCTCCAAAATCACTGCAGATGGTGACTGCAGCCATGAAATTAAAAGACGCTTACTCCTTGGAAGGAAAGTTATGACCAACTAGATAGCATATTAAAAAGCAGAGACATTACTTTGCTGACTAAGGTCTAGTTAAGGCTATGGTTTTTCCTGTGCTCATGTATGGATGTGAGAGTTGGACTGTGAAGAAAGCTGAGTGCTGAAGAATTGATGCTTTTGAACTGTGGTGTTGGAGAAGACTCTTGAGAGTCCCTTGGACTGCAAAGAGATCCAACCAGTCCATTCTGAAGGAGATCAGTCCTGGGTATTCTTTGGAAGGACTGATGCTAAATTTGAAACTCCAGTACTTTGGCCACCTCATGCAAAGAGCTGACTCACTGGAAAAGACTCTGATGCTGGGAGGGATTGGGGGCAGGAGGAGAAGGGGATGACAGACGATGAAATGGCTAGATGGCATCACCAACTCGATGGACATGAGTTTGAGTAAACTCTGGGAGTTGGTGATGGACAGGGAGGCCTGGCGTGCTGCGATTCATGGGGTCACAAAGAGTCAGACACGACTGACCAACTGAACTGAACTGAACTGAACAATTGGTGACGTTGAGCATCTTTTCATGTTTGTTGGCCATCTGTGTGTCGTCTTTGGAAGAATGTGTATTTAGATCTTCCCCTTATTTTTTGATTGTGTCATTTCTTTTTTTAATACTGAGCTGCTTGAGCTATTTGTTTATTTTGGATATTAATCCCTTGTCAGTTGCTTTGTTGGCAACTATTGAGGTTGTATGGCTTAGCATATAGACTGAACTAAAGGCTGGCGTCTGATCAAATAACATGATAAAAAACACTGTCTGTTTTATTAAAATATTTTCTCAGCAATGGTCATATCCAGGTAGTAGATTGAGAGACCCAGGCTTGGAGTTCATTTGGAGAGAGTCGTGTATAATTTTGAGGAATTGGGACTATGCTCAGCTCTACATTCCAGAAAACAAACAAGCGAAACAATAGAGGCTTAAACAAGATAGAAGTGTATTCGGTCAAAGAAGTCTGGAGGTGGCTGCATAGGATCCTCAGGAATCCACACTTTAACATTTCTTTTCCACCCTCCAAGTGCTTGGTTTTCACCCCCAAGGTCAACTTATGCTTCAGAATGTCTACTGAAGTACCAGCCATCACATCTCAGCATCAAGCAGGGGGTAGAAGGAAAAGCAGAAAGCTAGAGAGTGTCTTTCCTAGGTGAGACCCCTCCCATTAAGCACATTTCCTGGAAGTCTCTTTTTCTGTTCACATATTGTGATACACAGAATAATGGCTCCCCAGAGATGTCCATGTCTTAGTCTCTGGAACTGTGAATATCTACCTTCCATGGCAAAAAGGACTTTGCAGATGAAATTAAGGCCCTCAAGATGGAGAAATTATCCTAGATTATCCGGGCGGGACCAGTGTAGTCATAAGGCTCTTTATAAGAGAGAGATAGGAATATCAGGGAGAGAAGGTGATTCGATGCCAGAAGCAGAGGTGTGGTGGGCTCTGCATGAGTGTGTATTCAGAGGAGTGCTTGGGGAAGGGGAGAGGGGTTGGGGTGGAGACAGTGCTTGTTAGCTGCTGGCTTTGAAAATAGAGGAAGTGACTGTGAGCCAAGGAATGCAGGCAACGCTGGAAAGGGCACGAACGCAGATTCTCCCCTAGAGTTTCAGAAGGAATGTAGCTCTGCCAATACCTTTACTCCTGTAAGACCCACTTCAGGTTCCTGACCTCAGCACTATAATACATCTGCACTGTATTGTTTTAAGCCATCAAATTTCTATTTGTTGTAGCTGTGATGGGAAATGAATACACACATGATTCAGACCCCAGAATTCCGTGATCTGACAACCTGGGAAATCGTTTTATTCTGAATTATAGGATGCTCAGCCAAAAGAGGGACCACAGTACTGAGTCAGAAAGGAAAAATAGATGTTGGGGTCAGGAACAGCAGACTGCCAGGCAGGACTGTTTAGCAAATGCAAGGGTCTCGACATTTAGCGGAACAGAAAAGTATTCTCAAAACAGGTTTGAATCCACATTGAGGAAACATACCTTAGAAGGCAGCATAAACAGCTTTAAAAGATTTGTGGCAACTGATTCAAAAGAGGATTCAAGTAATTCTTTAGGCAGAACATTCTCTGTAAAGCTGAAAGTTACTAACCAGGTGTGTCTGAGCCTGGCTGTGAAGGCCCTAGTCTAAAGCAGGGCTTTGAATTTCAGAGAAGTAACTTGCACTATTATCAGTAAGACCTTTGGTCTCTAAAATTTCTCTTGGTAAAGTCAGACAGTAAGCCACTATAGACTGAAATCAACATTTATATACTGTTTATTATATGCCAGGCGTGGTTCCAAGCACTTCACAGATATTAACTCATTTATATGCACAGCAACCTGATGAAGCAGTTACTGTCATTATCCCATTTTACAGATGAAGATAGTGAGGCAGAGAGCAGGTAGGTACTTGCTGAGGTCACATCATCTGTGAAGTTAGGATTTGAACCAAGGCACTTTGACTCCAGTCATTGCTCAGAGTCAGTCATTTTGTGTGGTTTAGTAGAAGGGTTGGGGAGGAGGGGAGGGCGTAATTAAGGAGACAGGCAGGGCCAGAACTTGAAAGTTACAGGTCATTTAAGGGTGAGTTTTCTATAAATCCTGTCAGATGGTAAAGAATCTGCCTGCAATCCAGGAGACCTGGGTTCAATCCCTGGTTTGGGCAGATCCCCTAGAGAAGGGATGGCTACCCACTCCAGTATTCCTGCCTGGAGAATCCCATGGACAGAGGAGCCTGGTGGGCCACAGTCCATCGGTCGCAAAGAGTTGGACACAACTGAGTGACTAATACTTTTCCTTTCTCTAAATCCTACTTAAGATGCTCTCTTTTTCCCAAAGACTTTTATAAATCGGCTTTGCTTGGCTTCCTGAACTATCTTATACCAAACTATAAGAAATAGAGTGGCTGGTTCCCAAGCTGCCTGGGAGAAGGAATTAATTTCCAGTTTCAGCCTATGATCTGTTCAGATAGGACAGGTAACAGGGAAAACAGGCAGAGTGTGGCAAAGTATTTGCATCACAGAAAACCACCTTATCATATCCAACTCAACCTTGTACACACCTTGCAAATATCCTCTACCTTGGAAACACTTCTTTTACAGTCAAGCTATGTGTGGTGAATTGGCAGGTGCAAAGTGAAAGAAAAGAATGAGATCTTTATTTGTTTAGATCCTGGACAGCTTGAGGGATCTCAGTTCCTCAGCCAGGGTTTGAACCTGCATCCCAGCAGTGAAAGTGCTGAGTCCTAACCACTGGACCACTAGGGAATTCCTGAGACACTTGTATTCTAAGACTTCTATTCCTCAGATGCAGATAAACCAGGGTGGAATGATGATCAGTCATCCTGATTGGATTGGTAAGTGACATTCCCTTTTTAGAGTAACCAACTGGCTCCCATTATATTTGGGTTGCAGTTGTAGAATGTGACTAAATATTTCCTCTGCTTCAAGTGGCTACTCCTAGAAGCCTGGTTCTGGTGTCGCATCCATTTCATTAAAGTAAGCAGCAATCCAAAATCCGGTAAACGGAGCCTACAGCTTACTCTGCAGGATTAGGACTCTCACTCACTCACCCTCCCTGGAAGCAGAGAGCTTTAACCACAGTGAGATGCAGACATTTCTCCTGCTTTGCCCACCTGGAGAAGGTGGGGGTGGACAGAAACAAGGGCAGTGTGGGGTCCTCAGGGATGTGTGATGAAGTTACTGTACAAAGGAAAGACTTTTTCATCCATATTTCCTAACACAGACTAAAAGGGATCAATAGACCTAGTTAAGGCAATGATGGGAGACCTTTCTTCCACTGCCCCTCCTCTTGGATGCCTTATCCTCTTCACTAGGTTTTCCCTTATGTACTGTAGCCATGATCCCAGCTCAGAGCTGCCCATTTCTTGAGACAAGTCTTCGCCAGGAAGGTGAGAGGCCAGGGACAAAGCTGTCTCTTTCTCCTTAAATGACATCCTTCATGTCCTTGCACCATGTAGAGTTCTACAGAGTCTGCCTTGATGAAGACTAGAAAACTAGGCCAAGACAAGGCAAGTGGAAAATGCCCATCAACATGGCCCAGAACAGGTTCTGGGGAGGAAATCACTCTGTCCCCTATATCTCTGGCTCCTAAGTAAAAGTCAAGGGGAGGGAGGCACTTTTGACTGGCAGAGCCTAGAACACATCATTTGTCCTGGCTGTGCCTGGCGCAGGACAAGAGAATGTCTAATACTTCCTTTGTCTATAGTTGGGAGTGGTCTTCGCCCTGCCCCCCATGACATTCATTATTTGGGAGTTTCATAATCAAAGCAAGATATTCAGATGCTGGATAGCCAAAATAAATGACAAACATCCTTTATGCTTCCTGCTCTTTCCATGAATGGGAAAAGCCAAGGCCAAGACCAGGGTGAGGTCTTAAGGGAAGAAAAGCAGAGATTTCCTGGACCACCGCCAGCATAAAAGGAGGAAAGGTAGGCCAACTGGGATCAACACTGGAGAGCAAGGCAGACACCGGCCTGGAGAGCCCCCTCCCCCTGCCCCGTGTGAATCACCCAGGGACCTAAAAGTGGTGGCAGGAAGCTGTGAAGGCAGTTGGAAGGGATTCAAAGTGCTAACATCTGGTAGGGAGAAAAGAAATACAAAGTTCTCTACGGTACCGTGAGAAATGTCACTAGATTGCAGAGATTAATTTGGGTCAAAGAGAAGTAAACTTTTGGCCCCATGAAGAATTTGCAATCTATTGGGGGAGAGAGTCTTAATAAGTAGGTTCAGATATTGTAATCCAAGCAGCTTGACTCTCTCCAGAGACAAATGAATTTCCAAGGCTACGGGTGCCAACAGCTAAGCAAGGCCCTCACAACATGACCTCAGTACCTCGGCAGGTTGGTTCACTTCAGCCTGTGACTGGACACAGGGCTTAACACATCTGGGCTTCCTGCCCTCAGGCCTTTGTTTCCATGCTTCTTTCCACTTGAAATGCCTAGTGTCCACCTTTGAGAGAAGACATCAAGGGGGATTTTTCCAACGACCACTGGAGAAAAGGCTTTCTTCCATGAAAGCCCTAGGATATAAAATCAGAAGAGAACCCCAGGATTGGTAAGGCCAAGTTCAAGAACAAATGTCGCCAGGGAGAGCTAAGAATGTTCAGTAGGGCCTCCCCTTGATCAACCACTGCTTCCACCATGCCATGAGGAACTGGGAGAGATCAAATCCTGCCAGAGTTCTCTTTGAAACATCATCATTTCAGGGTGAGATAGAGCCTTCCAGAGATAAATAAGTCCCCTCATCTGTCCGTCCATCCATCCAGCCAACTAACTTGCAAATATGTGTTAGATTACCTATAACTTGAGCTATTAGAAATGTTGACACCAGCTACTTCCCCCTCATCCCTACTCAGTGGATAAAACCCTAGTGCCTTGGGGTCCCATTAATTTTTCAGTTCATCTCCATGTCGATCAGAGCGTACTCTTCCTGTATTTGGTCCCTGACCCATTCCCCATGGCCATATCTGGAACTTCTGTTCTTTGGCTCCATTGGTGAAAAAAGTTCCTGTATAACCTTCACAGAAGCACAGAAGGGACCCTCTGTCTCCTAGTCTACACGGATCATCCCGTTTCCAGTGCCCTTTCTTCTAGTGCCACTTCCCTCCACCACTAATTTGGGGTTCAGAGGGAAAGTAGGCATCATCTTGCCTGTCATGATATTTCTCCTTTTCCTATGTAAAAATTTCTGATTATCTGAGGCTTATATATACTACCAGTTTCCTCTCCACTCCTCTGGTCCATCATCTCTCTCTAGTCTTGATAACTTCTCATTTGTGGACGACTTTGGTGCCTGGATCACCATCTTGTTCTCTACCCGAAATCCTGCTATTATTCTCAATGACATCATTACCCATGTGGGAAACCTCCTGAATATGTCAGCTTCTCAATTCCTTGTCCTCTACTCCAATGACCTTCACATTCAAATCACTTTACTCCTCCTGTTTGTAAATTGCACAGAGATTCCAGGTGGAGTCGGAGTTGAAAAGTGTGGCTAGGGTTCTGTCCCAGGGCCCCAGAATTTAGAAAATACATTATAAGGATTGTTAAAGGTTGTGCAAATACATAAACACCTTTTTCCCTCTTAGGAAATAGCACCTTCTCCAAACACATTCCAACCTCCAGGCAAGCGGGAGCAGTCCTATTTTTAACAGGTAAGGTTCAGGACTCAGCGGGACCTACAGAAGGCCAGGCCTACATCTCCAGCCTCTCGCTGCCCACCCCTGGGCCTTGGCACATGCTGGTCCATCAAGACTGCCTTCAGGGCCCAGCCCAGATGTTACTCCCACCCCCACTGCGTGTGGTCTCACAGCCCATACACATTTATCTCTATCACACGCTTGTCACACTGCACTGCTGCTGCCTGTCCAGGTACCTGCTGCTCACACTACCAGCAAGCCACCTGCAGAGATGCCCTGTGTCTTATTCATCTGTAAATTCCTGTGCCAAGCTCAGTGCCCAACACTGTAGTCACTCAATAAACATTTGTGGGAAAAAATGGGCCTTTAAAACACATAACATCCAAAGCTAGACAACAAGTAGGGTGGACTCCTGACCTTCATCACCTCTCACTCCATCTCTCACTCGTAGTCTTTGGCGACTTAGCTGAGGGCTGCCCATCTTTAGAGTTGCTCAGCCCCAAACCTCAGAGTGATTCCTGAATTCTTGTTCCCTGTCACATTTCACATCCAATCAGACGACCAGACAGGAAACCCATTCAGCCCTACCTTCCAAACACAAAATACCGTCTGCAATCTAGCTTTTCTTACCACCTCCACTGCTCACACCTAAGACTGAGCTTCTGTCTCTCCTGCCTGATTCCTTGGTGGTCTCCCTGCTTCCACCCTTGATTTCTGATGGTGGAGCCCCATGAAGGGGAAGAATGAAGCTTTAAAAATGTTGTTCAGGACAGATCTGCTCAAAACCCTGAAACGGCCAAAGTCCTCACAACAGCCAACAAGACTACATCATCTGACACCCCTACTCAGAGTCTTGCCTGGGTATCAACAAGGCGAACTCACGTCTTTGCTCAGACAGCACCTTATCCTGGTGGATTCTCTGGCTGCATTTCTTTTTTTTAATGTTGTGCTGAGTCACATAATATAAAACAGTTTTAGCCCCATTCAGCTGTACAGTTCAGTGCACTAAGTGTGTCCACAGTGTTGTGCGGCTCTCACCATCATCTAGCTCCTGAATTCTTCCCCTTCCTAAACCAAAACCCTGTCCCCATTAAACACTGAGTCCCCAACCCTCCTCCCCAGCACCTCCACCTCCTGGCCCCTGGCATCTACCAGTGTGCTTTCTGACTCTAGGAGTTTGACTAGTCTAGGTATCCCGTGTAAGTGAAATCAAACAGTATATGTCTCCATCTAATGTATGTGTACATGCTAAGTTGCTTCAGTTGTATCCAACTCTTTGTGACCCCATGGACTGCAGACTACCAGGATCCTCTGTCCATGGGATTCTCCAGGCAAGATTACTGGAGTGGGTTGCCATGCCCTGCTCCAGGGGATCTTCCTAACCCAGGGATTGACCTGTGCCTCTTACATCTCTTGCATTGGCAGGCAGGTTCTTCATCACTAGTACCACCTGCGAAGTCCCTAATGTGTACTAGAAGACATTTTTAAGGCTAATTTAGTATATGTCCCACAAACAGATTATATACCTTTTCTCCCCCTGCACTCTACAGTAGGTTCTCATAGATAACTAATGACCACACTGTAAATACAGTAAACTGCTCCAAATCTACTCTCCTGATTCTTTCTGTTTTACCTTTTAAAATTTCAGAAGCATTTATCCTTTTTCACATACTAGATGCTACTTATTTATTATGCTTATTATCTAGTTTGTCCTCCTGCCGCCACTGAAATATAAGCTTCATAGGGGTAAGGATCTTTGTCACTTTTGTTTGCTGATACTTCCAAGCACCTGGAAAAGAATATCCAGCACATCATAGGCACTTAATAAATATGAATATGTTTTTCACACAGAATTAACTTTAAAAGAGTGATTCAGTTCTCAATGTATCTGCCTTTTATTGCTAACAAAATGCCCTCAAAGTGAATGGCTTAAAATAATTATTTATTTTGCTTGAAAATCTGCAATGTGGGCAGGGTTTGATGAGTTCAACTCACTGCACGTTGCAGCCTCAGCTGAGGTGGCTTTACTATGCGGCTTTACGTTTCAAGTGGAAACTGAACAATGGTTGCAAGCTAGCTCTTTCTGATGGCTGAGGGTTCAACCAAGGGTATAAGCTGAGGGCTTCAGTTCCTTTCCATGTGGGCCTCTCCATGGGCTGCTTGGGCTTCCTTACAGCGTGGTGACTGCGCTCCAAGAGCAAACATTCCATGACAACAAGGCAGAGGTGCATGCCGCGGTTGTGACTTGGCCTTGGCTAACATGAGCGCCGTGTTAAACTTGTTGGTTCTACCTTTTCAGATGGAGTGGTACCAAAGTTCTAGAAGATCATGTGGGATCAAAGATATTATTCCAGACATCTTTAGAAATACAATCTGGCACACAAAGATAGGCCCAAAGCCTTGTTAGCTCATGACGACCATGTTGAAAGGGCACTTAAGCATGACATAAGCCCATCACAAACCTTTAGAAACACAACTGGACAGACTGAGAGATGTTGAGAAAGCTTATCACGCCAAACTCAAGTAGACAGAGCAAGGGATTTGGACTAAAAGCATGTTTAAATCCAAGCTTCATCATTACTGTGCACAACCTTGGGAAAGTCATGGAACATCCCTGAACCTCAGCTTCCCCATCTGTAAAATGGGAATATTATACTTTTCTTGTCTGCTTGACACTAACGATATAAGAGGCATACACTTGAGTAAGTGTCCCCAAAACTACAAAATACTTCACTCTATACCTTTGGAGGCCAACAACGGTCTAGTGGTCATTTGGATTTTTGTTCTGAAGCAGTTGACATACCATAGAGGAGGAAGCACTTACTGAGCTGTGGGTGCAGCACCCTGGACTCTACTCATTGACTATATGATATTAAATAGCCATTTAAGTTTTCAGAGCCTCAGTTCTGTCATGTGGAGGGATAAAGCTGGGCTTCCCTGGTGGCGCAGATGGTAAAGAATCTGCCTGCAATGCAGGAGACCCAGGTTCGACCCCTGGGTCAGAAAGATCCCCTAGAGAAGGGAATGGCTACCCACCCCAGTATTCTTGCCTGGAGAAGCCCATAGACAGAGGAGCCTGGTGGGCAACAGTCCAAGAGGTCACAGAGTCAGACATGACTGAGCGACTTTCACTCACTCACTCAGGCATAAGGCTAATTGCCTTGCTTAACCCTGAGAATTATGGTAAGGACTTGATATAACTCAAAGGTTATATCAAAGGTCAACTCAAAGGCTTATGGTAAGGGCTCAGTAATATGGGTTATATCACTTGGTAATAATTATATTATTACCTAAGCAGTCTTAATTTTTTATTTTAGGTAAAAAATATGTTTTCATGAATACCAAAAGTGAAATATTTTATTTCAGTGAAAACTTTAGAAAAGCCAACTAAGCATAAGGAAGAAAATAAAAATCACACATAAAATTTCCCTCTTAGATTCTCCATCTGTTATCTCTTTCTGAAAATACATTTTTCTAGTTTTATATTATATCTAGCTCCCTTCAAAGAAATAGTTGTCCACTTTGAGGGGGGCGGGCAAAGATAAGCAATAAAGCAGTAAACAGCAACTTTTCATACCTCCTATGATTTCCTTTAGAAAAATCTCTACGAGTGAAATTTCTGGATCACTTTCAAGGCTTCAGACTCTACGATACAATTGGCCTTCAGGATACACCGAACCCAGTTCTCCTCTCTCTGGAAGTGTACACTCGTGCCCATTTTCCCAACCCTAGCTAGCATTCTTATTTTTCACTGCCAACCTGATTGGGAGAAATGATTGCCCATTTCAGACAATCACTCTTTTTTTTTTTAATGAAATTTCAATGTTTTTTAAATGAAATTTCAATGTTTCTAATACAGTTATTGACCATATGTATTTCTTCTGTTGGGGTACCTATCTTTTATATCTATCAATAGGAACTCATTACGTATTACGGATATAACATTTCATCTGAAATTTGTGCTACACAGCTTTCCCTCCTCCAATTTGTCATTTACACTTAAGGTGCCTCTAGAGGTAGAGCTTTTAAATATTTTATGTTCAAATATATCAACTTTCTTTTATGGTTTATGCATTTGTTGATGTGCTTGCAATATTGTCAAGACTTTTTGACAAAGAACTTTTATAAGTTTTTGTTGAATTCATTAACTCATGCACTCAACACATACTTACTGGATGCTTCCTGCATGCCAGGCATTGTTCTAAACACTGAAGCATCATAAAGCATAGGGCGGAACTCAGAATGAAATCATCTGTCATAGTAGGGTGTATGAACTGAAATAAACAAAACCCCCAACATGCCCCACTCTGTTCAAAGACCAACTGCACAGAATATTTTGACTCTGAGCAGAGATTATAGTGACGCTGCCCAGAACTCCAGTTCCTTTCTCTCAAGGCATTTTGTGATAAGTAACGTCTATATATAGGTGTCCCTGGTGGCTCAGCGGTAAAGGATCCGCCTGCAATGCAGGAGACACGGGTTTGATTTCTGGTTTGGGAAGATCTCCTGGAGAAGGAAACGGCAACCCACTCTAGTATTCTTGCCTGGGAAATCCCATGAACAGAGGAGCCCAGCGGCCACAGTCCATGGACTTGTAAGAGTCGGACATGACTTAGCGACTAAACAACATCTATGTAAGCAGGATGATGCCAGGGAGGTAGGTATGTGAACATCTGCGAATGAAAGGCTTGAAATGACACCAAAGAAAGCATTTGGTCCATACCAAGGAAGGATTGTCTAGGATATAATTTTTCATTTCATTAGTAAGTTGTTAAGGCAGACATTATCTATGTCCTAGGTCTCTTTTTCAAATCCCTCTGAATCACAGAATTTCAACAAGGAAAGAACTACCCTTCCTTCGAAGGTTTTCACTGCAAAAGTCCTACAAATATAATCTCAGGATTACTACTCTTTGGCTGGACCTCATCAACTCAAGAAAAGTCACAGGGTCCTCAGTTTGCCATCTCAAAACTGAGCAAGACTCAGACTATTTATTTGTTATGCTTTACTTCTTTTGATCTCATAATATTTTTTGGTAGTGAACCATCATAAATCCTCAGAAGACTCACCCCCAAATTAGTGCCCTGGAGGAAATGTGAAGGACTCGAGCCCATAGTACTTGGCACATTCTAGCAGAGACGGTACAGGACAGACCTCTCAGTCTGCCTTTGTGGGGGATACACAGGCTTGTCTAGGTACAGACAGAGCCCCAGGTCCTACCAGGAAAAGCCCCAAGCAGACAGCAATGCAAGAAGACCTCCCACCTTTGTCCACTGGAACCAACTCATGCCTGAAATGCAAGCTGCATGGCCTCATCACCTGAATAAATGTCCCCAGGAGACGAAGCCACCTGAAGACAGGGACAGGCTCTACTTTCGCTCATCATACGACCAGTCCAGCCCTGAGTGAATGAGTGGGTAGGAATGAAGCTTCCACTGGGCTACGAATTCCTAGGAGAAAGGAGCAGCGCCCTACTCCTGACTTGTGTGTGATCATGGATTTTGCCATGAATAAATTGCTGTTATTTCTATCTCATATTACATCTTAGAATTAGGGGCCAGCCATTCATTCTTGAGAGGAGAAGGCCAGCCTGAGGCCATTCAGCTTATGCTGCTGCTGCTACTGCTGCAGCTGCTGCTAAGTTGTTTCAGTCGTGTCCGACTCTGTGCGACCCCATAGATGGCCTCCTACCAGGCTCCTCTGTCCCTGAGATTCTCCAGGCAAGAACACTGGAGTGGGTTGCCATTTTCTTCTCCAATGTGCGAAAGTGAAAAGTGAAAGTGAAGTCGCTCAGTTGTGTCTGACTCTTAGCGACACCATGGACTACAGCCTACCAGGCTCTTCCGTCCATGGGATTTCCCAAGCAAGAGTACTGGAGTGGGGTGCCATTGCCTTCTCTGGCTTATGCGCAAGACACAGGCAAATATTACATGGATGGAACATGGGTGGAAAGGCAAAGGCCCTGTAAAGGAGACTAATTCCTGCCTATTTTACAATCTGGTCTATACCAGCCCTGACACTAATGGTTGCTGAAAGAATCCTTCCAAAGTTGTCTTTCTCACTTAAAACATGGCTGAAGGATCGCCTTCTGGAGGCCAGACGTTTGAAATCAGAGTTTTGGCAGAGCTGGTTCTTTCTAGATGCTGGCAGGGAAACATCTGCTCCATGCCTCCCTCCTGGCTTCTGGCGGTTTCTGGGAGCCTTCGGTGCTCCTTGGCTGGTAGCTGCGTCCCTCCAGTTCTTACCTGCGTCTGTCCCCACCTGCCTTTCTCCCAATCCTCTTCATACTCTTCATAAGTGACTCCACTGCCTTTGCCCTCCTGCACCTTGCTGGTGTTTGGTCGCTCAGTCATGTCTGACTCTTTGCGACCCCAGGGACTGCAGCACGCCAGGCTCCTCTGTCTTCCACCATCTCCCAGAGTTGGCTCAAACTCACATCCGCTGAGTTATTTTACTCCTTTATCATAATATACAATAAAGATATGTCTCTTTTATATTATATATTTATTTGCTTGACGTATCAGATACAAAGTTGCATATTACAATTACAGAGACATAAGAATTTCATTCTATTTAACCCTTGACATGACTGCGAGGTCCATAGGGAGTGTTATCCTCAAATTTTCAGATGAGGAAACTGGAGCCCCAGCTTTCAAGTAGTGCTATGGCCTCTAAGGTAGGAGGCAGTGGGAATTGTAGGCAGGGGACAGGCAATTGGGGTGTACTGTCCACAGAGAATTTAAGAACAGTGAAGAATATCAGTGATGAATATCCTCTCCCCTTGGGACCCTCTGATGTGGGAATAGAATCCAGCCTTGGAGTTTCAGCTCCAGTGTTTTTCCTTTTCCTCTGTGGCCCCTCAGAGGTCAGGGCAAGGTGATTTTAGACGCATCTGGAGGGGTGCCTCCCACACATTCAGCTCACAGTCAGGAGAAACTATAAATCCTTTCTCACCCCACCTCTGGAGGGGTGGTGTTCCTACCATCCCTTCATGGAGGCCAAGAAGGACCTGAATCAGAGGCTTTTCTAAAATGAGATAACTGGGCGTGAGGGTTGGGACAGGCATCGTAGCAATAAGACAAGCGCCCACGTTACAGTTCCCTGATTATTCCTGAAGGGCTGCTGATCCAAAAAAGGCAGATGTGGTCTCACCCTCCTGGCCCTCGCCCCCAGCACATGCTGCCATTTGCTGTCTCCTCTTTTACTGTTCAGAGTATGTGCTTCTACCAGGTTTGTAGTCCTTACAGTTTAGTTATTGGTGAGTTTAAGGGGATGAAATCTATAGATTAAAAAAGAAAAAGCTGGAGGGTCAGCTTGGGGTCAGAAGGTATCATACTATAACTGGGAATTCTGAATTTTGGTGACAGTACTTCTCCATTCTGGGTGCAAGACATTTCTGTGCAGCCTTTGTTTTAGTTTAAAAGACAAAGATTATG
This sequence comes from Madoqua kirkii, assembly GCA_006408675.1. Lineage (NCBI taxonomy): Eukaryota > Metazoa > Chordata > Mammalia > Artiodactyla > Bovidae > Madoqua > Madoqua kirkii. Next base: position 17,274 of record SJYC01072374.1, read on the forward strand.
TGTTCCGTACTTCTTACCAGGTAAACCTCACCCCATCCCCACTTCACTCCTTGTCTCCCAGGTGATCCTGCCATGTCTCATCTCTGCACTGATCTTCCCTCCATCCAACCAACTCATCCCTCTCTCCAATCCCATCCCTTCCACTCAGCCTGCACTTTCAAATCATGGGAATTATTCCAATCAATCCACGTGGCTCTCTGCTTTTTGTTCCTGGTTTCACAGGGGAAAAAAAGAAAAAGAAATCTCCAAATTTTAAGACAGAATATCAGCACAATAAAATCTACCTGCACTCATATTTTCTTTTATACAAACAGCCTGTAGATTCAAAGCAGAAGTTATCTGGGGTTAAACTGGGGTCCTTGCTTGAGGTCAGCACTTCTTCCCACCTTGTTGTTGCTCAGTCTCTCAGTTGTGTCTGACTCCTTCCAACCCCATGAGAATGCTAGGCCCCCGTGTCCTTCACCACCTCCCGGAGATTGCTCAACTCGTGTCCATTGAGTCAGAGATGTCATCCAACCATCTAGCCCTCTGTCGTCCCTTTCTCCTCCTGTCTTTTGCAAAGCATCAGGGTCTTTTCCAATGGGTCAGCTCTTTGCATCAGGTTGTCAAAATAGCGGAGCTTCAGCTTTGGCATCAGTCCTTCCAACGAATACTCAGGACTGATTTCCTTTAGGAATGTCAGGTTCGGTCTCCTTACAGTCCAAGGGATGCCTAAGAGCCTTCTCCATCACTGCAGTTCAAAAGCATCAGTTATTCGGCACTTAGTCTTCTTTATGGTCCAGCTCTCACATCCATACATTACTACTGGGAAAACCATAGCTTTGACTAGACGGACCTTTGTCAGCAAAGTAATGTCTCTGCTTTTCTATATGCTGTCCAGGTTGGTCGTAGCTTTTCTTCCAAGGAGCAAGCATCTTTTAATTTCATGGCTACATGGCTACACCGTCACCATCTGCAGTAATTTTGGAGCCCAAGAAAATGAAGTCTCTCACTGTTTCCCCATCTAATTGCCATGAAGTGATGGGACCAGATGCCATGATCTTAGTTTTCTGAATGTTGAGCTTTACGCCAACTTTTTCACTCTCCTCTTTCACTTTCATCAACAGGCTCTTTAGTTCCTTTTCACTTTCTGCCATAAGGGTGGTGTCATCTGCATATCTGAGGTTATTAATATTTCTCTTGGTAATCTTGATTCCAGTTTGTGCCTCATCCAGCCCGACATTTTGTATGATGTACTCTGCATATAAGTTCTATAAGCAGAGTGACAATATACAGCCTTGACATACTCCTTTCCCAATTTTGAATCAGTCCGTTGTTCCATGTCCGGTTCTGTTGCTTCTTGACCTGCATACAGGTTTCTCAGGAGGCAGGTAAGATGGTCTGGTATTCCCAACTCTTTAAGAATTTTCCACAATTTGTTGTGATCCACACAGCCAAAGGTTTTAGCATAATCAATGGAGCAGAAGTAGATGTTTTTCTGGAATTCTCTTGCTTTTTCTATGATCCAACGGATGTTGGCAATTTGAACTCTGGTTCCTCTGCCTTTTGTAAACCCAGCTTGAACTTCTGGAAGTTCTCTGTTCAGGTGCTGTTGAAGCCTAGCTGGGAAGATTTTGAGCACTGAGTTCTCCATTACTCCTGAGGCGCAATGTTTATTATGACCACATAGGGGCGCTGTTGCTCTTGAAAGCGGCAATGCTTCAGCAGGCTGTGTCCCCAGTTAGGAAAAAAATGCTAGGATCTGGGATTGTGAAATTGATTTTCTTTCTTTTAAATTAATAATCATTGGTGTTCTGAATAACTGCTTAATTTCTTACTTCCAGAGGTAAAGATCTGAAATCTTTTTGATGTCACTTTAGTATTTTCCAGAGGCAAATAATGAAGGCCAAGGGAAATCTTGGTTACAGTGAAAAGTCACTTGTGAAGGTTTTTCATCAGTTTAAAAGTGTTCCTGGACTTGCTGGTTGTGTGGATTAAATTAACATCCTAATTGTGCCGGTTCAAAAGATAAAAGGGGGAAAAATGAGTGGGCAGGAAAGAAAAGTTGTAGATTTATTAAGGGACAGTGGGAGGGAGAAGCCAAGCGAACAGAGGCGCTCAGGAAAAAATCGGTACACAGGGCCTCGTAAATTACGCAACAGTGATGACTGGTTGTTAAAGCAGTGTAATTAAGCCAGTGGTGTCAGTGGCTCGGAGGCCCAGCTTCTTCAAGGGGTCTGCAGCAAAACTCGAGTCCTCAAATCTTCCGTTTCTCCCAGTATATGTGGTGCTGATCCTCGTCTGCAGCATTGGGCAGTATTTGGCTAAGACTAACTCCAAACACAGGCCATGTAACTGGAGACTGTCAGAGAAAACAGGTTATTAGAAAGTGAAGCTTCTCTGGCCTTGTGAGGTCCTGGTTACCCACATGTTGGCACTGGGTGAAGAATATAAAGAAAATCTGGGGCAAGCTCAAGATTTGAGACTCGAGTTCTACCACTAAGTAATTACGGCATTGCTCCAGGCACTTGGCCAAACCTTGGGTCCATCGTCTGTACACTGAGGCATCTGGCTGACTGCTGCGGCTATTCTGAGCTGACCAGTACCCCTCCTCCTCCCACCTGGCCTCACTCTTGTGCTGAAGATAATGACAGCAGTGACTTTCCATGGATGCTGTGAGGATAGAACTAGCAAGCACTTGTAATGCACTTGAAAAAGTGCCACATGTAAGGCAAGCTGTCAATAAATGCTAGCTTTGAATAGTATGTTTATTATTATTAATTACAATACAGACACCCTAGGACTTCTTGCCAATTAGCAGTATCTCTCTTTCACAGTAAGGAAAAAGAGCGCTTGTGTTTATCCCTATGCCGGCTCATCTCTCCAGCCAGCTCCAATGGCATCCTCTGCAGTGGGCTGGGAAACACAACCCCAGCAACTCGCTCCCTGGGTGGGCTCCAGCTTCGCATGTTCAGAGAGAACCTCTGTTTGGCAAAAGCCTTGAGTGCATGGAAAACAGATTAACTCACCATCATTGCAGCCTGCCACTACCCATCTGCTAAACTGCACAGTTTGATAATAGTGAGGGTCCCCCCACCGCCACGGCCTGCCCCCTCCCAGGCCACGCTGAGGCGCCAACCTGGGTGCTTATCTATGTGGAGCTGCGGCTATCATTCATCCGACCGCTGTGTCAGGCATCCTCTCAGCAGATTTGTGCTTTTATCTGCTGAGGTTCAAGGACAGTAGAAGACGGTGCCAGGGATGAAGAGGGGAGGAAGAACAGCAGCCCGCAGAGGAAGTGTGCTTCCGGCTGTCTTCTGAGAAGGGAGGTCTGCAGGCTCTCTCAGCTGTGGGTCTGCCTCCCCGTCCTTGAGCCTGTTCAGTCTGCATTCTGGATGCCCTATTATTACAGACAAAAATAAAACTGAAAACCACTTTCTTATCTTTCTGTTGTTGTTCTTCAGTCGCCAGGTTGTGTCCGACTCTGCAGCCCTTGGACTGCAGCGCGCCAGCCTCTCCTGCCCTGCCCTGTCTCCATGTGCTCAAACTCACATCCACCGAGTCCGTGATGCCATCCAGCCATCTCATCCTCTGTCGCCCCCTTCTCCTCCTGCCCTCAATCTTTCCCAGCATCAGGGTCTTTTCTAATGAGTCAGCTCTTTGCATCAGGTGGCCAAAGTACTGGAGCTTCAGCTTCAGCATCAGTCCTTCCAATGAATGTTCAGGGTTGATTTCCTTTCAGGATTGACTGGTTGGAACTCCTTGCTGTGGAAGGAACTCTCAAGAATCTTCCCTAGCAACACAGTTCAAAAGCATCAGTTCTTCAGCACTCAGCGTTTTAAAGGTTCAACTCTCACATCTGTACATGACTACTGGCAAAACCATAGCTTTGACTAGATGGACCACTGCCGGCAAAGTGATATCTCTGCTTTTTAATATGCTATCTAGGTTTGTCATAGCTTTTCTTCCAAAAGATATCTTTCTGACCCTGCTCTAATTTCCTTCTCCCCTTCTTCCTGATTCAATTTCCTGACAAAGACGTTTCTTTTCAGTTTAGGCACTGGCATTAAAACAGTGGAGTGCTGTTAGACAGGTGATGTCTGTCTCCGGGATGACTCCCACGCTGCCTGGATCCAGGAAAAGGGCTTCTGCAGGGAAGCTGGGGCTGGGGCTGGGGAGCACGGAGGGAAGGAGGGAGATCAGGGAAGCAGGGGCAGCCTCCAAGCTCTTGTGCCTCCTCCTGGCTACTCAGGACCACCACCACATTCAACTGAAAGCACAGCCTTAGATCTGCTGATCAAAACCCCAAGTAAAACAGGACGTAAAAGTTTGCAGTCCATTTGCTTCTTATGACTGGTGTGGAGATTGAGGTCCAAAGAGGTGAGGATTAGGAATAGCACCTGTGCAGCTCCACTGATATGCCAGGCACCATTTCACCTGTTTTACACAGATAACTCATTTAAGCTTCATAACAACCCCTGTGAGGTGCTACCGTATGTATATTTCATGGGTGAGGAAACTGCGTGCAGATTTGCTAAGCCGTTTGTTCAGGTTCGTCTGGCTACTGAGTGGCAGCACTAGGATCTGAACCCAGAACCAGTTCCACAGTTCATACTTTCCACTGGGTGGTCCTGTCTCCCCACGAGTGATTTCTTTGTAGCAGCAGTGTTAATAAATAGAGTGCCAGAGCGTCTAGAAGTCTCCAAATTCAGACTCCCTAGGGATTGAAAAAAGCCAATAAACCTGAGATCTTCAGCCTGACTTTCTGCCCCTTCCTGGCCTAATGCCAAATCATCTTTCCAGGATTGACTGCTGCCTTCTCCCCAATGCACTGAAGCTTGGTCAGCTGTTGGCTGAAGGAGGGAGTGGATATGAATAAATAAATAGAGGAACTGAAGGAATGAACCTTCCCAGGGTTACCGGTTGGGAGGTCTTTCCATGAATCGGAAAAAAATTATTTAATAATGTTGTAATCAATATCTCAATAGATCTTTGCAGTTTCTTCAGAGCCTGGTGCTTATCACACAGTTCAGTTGGCAGGAAGCATTCCTGAAATCAGAACACTGGCTGCTACAATCCATTTCTTCCCTTTATGCGGATGTCACAATCAGCATGCAGTGCAGATCCATGCCTGAAGGGTTAAGTTCTTTTGCCTGTTCATAAGCAGCAGCAAAGATGCAAAGATGGGCACAATGAAGGGCAGAAATGGTACAGACCTAACAGAAGCAGAATATACTAAGAAGAGGTGGCAAGAATACACAGAAGATAGTATATACCACCATAATTTACTATACTTAGTAAAAGATCTTTATGTTCTTTATTTAAGAATATTGGGCAAGAGAAGCAAGAAAAATGATACCAATAATATAGCCTTGCTGACATATCTGTAACATATACAGAAGGTGAGGGAAAGCAAATAAAAAAAGTAAAATCCACAAATTAAGTAAATTTTCAAGTAAATTTGTAAGTAAAAATGAAGGCTGACAAGTACCAATGATATTTTGTCTTCTAATTTATATTTGAGCAGGTGAGCCCCTCTGGAAAACCTGCCACTTAAATTGAAAAGGCAAGGCACTTGTGGTTGTTGCCAAGTTAATATATGCAAACTACAGTGTTTGAGTAAGACATTTGTCCAAAATTGAAAGAGTCAATTCATTTATTGTGAGGTAAAGATCTTCTTTGTCAAACATCAGCTTTGATTATGGTATAAATTTCACTATTTCTCTGGGGTTATTATATACCAAATTGCATAAAATTATGTTCTTTCTTGTCACATAAATTTAAGCTCAAAATCACAGTAACACTTCCCAATGGCAACATGTTTTGCCTTATCAATGTCTAGAAGTAATTTGATAATGAAGCTTCCTGAGAGAGACAGTTAACTATTACTAAACATTTACACTGACAGTCAGTGCAGGGCCCTGCCATGTGACTTTTCATCTCCCTCTGGTGGGAAAAAGAAACAGGGAGATGATAGGAATTATAATTTAGATGACTGAGGCAAGAAGCTAGTAACACCAGGCTGATAATAAAATCATGTTCCCATAGACTTTCCTGACTTAAAGATTTTCTTTTTGTAAATTATTGTGATTCAACACCACTTGGAATACAGCAAGAATTTTTAAACATTGGTAGCATTCCAACTTCCTTAGACAAAGAGTATAAAATTGGTACAACACAGGCTGGAATCAAGATTGCCAGGAGAGATATCAACAGCCTCAGACATGCAGATAATACAACTCTAATGGCAGAAAGTGAAGAACTAAAGATCCTCTTGAAGGTGAAAGAGAAGAGTGAAAAACATGGCTTAAAACTCAATATTCAAAAAATGAAGATCATGACATCTGGTCCCATCACCTCAGATTTTCTTGGGCTCCAAATTAACTGTGGATGGTGACTGGCAGCCACAAAATTAAAAGACATTTGCTCCTTGGAAGGAAAGCTATGGCAAAACTAGACAGTGCATTAAAAAGCAGAATGATCACTTTGGTGACAGAAGTCCATATGGTCACGGCTATGGTTTTTCCAGTAGTCATGTATGGATGCGAGAATTGGACCATGAAGAATGCTGAGCACCAAAGAATCGATGCTTCTGGATCATGGTTCTAGAGAAGACTTTTAAGAGTCCCTTAGATAGCAAGGAGATCAAAGCAGTTAATCCTAAAGGAATACAACCCTGAATATCCACTGAAAGGACTGATGCTGAAGTTGGAAGCTCCAATATGGGCCACCTGATGTGAAGAGCCGACTCATTGGAAAAGACCCTGATGCTGGGCAAGACTGAAGGCAGGAGGAAAGAGGGGTGAGAGAGGACAAGATAGATGGCATCACCAACTCAATGGACATGAGTTTCAGCAATCTATGGGAGATACTGAAGGACAGGGAAGCCTGGCACGCTTTAGTCTATGGGTTAACAAAGAATCAAACATGATTTAGCAACTGAACAACAACAACATGTACTATAATTTTTAAAATATTTATAATTTCTTTTCATCTTCTTTCCTCTCTCCTTTTATAAACGTAAATCAACTGGATAACATTCAGACTTGCTATGAAAATTTAATGTTGCTCATAGCTGATTTTCTGTGTTCTAGGTTGAGAAATACTGTAACAATTTCTGTTTCACAGAATGAGGTGTTTTTTTTTTTTTAAGTTTAGAATACCAGAAGATCTCATTGTCTTATTTTATCATAAACCATCACATATTGAAGGGCAAGTTATATTTTTAAAAAAGCAACAGTTATAATCCTGAATGCAGGGGGTATTTTCAAATACTGCTTAAGGTGTTCACTTCATATTTTCTTATTTTGAATGTCAACCTGCCCCTTTAAGTTAAAAGCAGTTATATGCGTCTACTTTAACATGCCTCCTTCAATATCCATTGAGCATCTAAGATATCCTAGCATTTCTCAGATCCTTGAACATTTATTATACTTTACCATCCATCCTGAGAACCTTCCTAAACTCTAGTTTCATCATGAAATGTGGAAAAAATAAGAGTGCCTTTGCAATAGTGTTCTTTCACTTAACACACATAACCTTACACATTTGTCTACTTCTCTGAGCCAAAGTGTTTTAATCTATTATAAAATAGGGCTATCACTACACAGAGGATTTCTATGAAGATTAAGTGAGATAAGGTACATCAAAGTGTACAGAACAATGCTAGTAAATAAATACATTTTTCTTTCTTTTGTTCTCTCATGAATGTCTCAAAACTTGGCCATGTCTTAGAGCATACTGCTAAGATGTTTTTCTCTAAAATGCCTAATCTCTCAAACACTCCTTCCAAGGATCACTTAACCCTGCTGCCTGTCTCATGCCTGTGAGTCCTCACCTTCTGCGTCATAGCACTCTCCCACATTTAAGTCCATCAGAACATTCTTGTTTCACTTCTTCCTCAGCCCTGTCTGAACTCCACATTCAGTGCTGCCAGAGATGTATTTTCCAGCATCCTGGATTCCTTCACTCCACCATCTGCCTGTCTTATTTTGGAACATCCCAAACCTGAGTTAAATACTTCTTCACCTTTAGCCAGTTCTCCTGTTTATAAGATATAAAGCAGAGTCCAGGTATTTCTACATAAAATTTCCTAGATATTTCCAGTAGCTTTATCACACTCAAATGTGTGTTATGTGGAAATCAAAATTTAAACCAGAGACATCATGCATGACCCTAGGGCACTGGCAATATATAAACAACCTGGTTTTCCTAAAACTGACTGGTTTTGGCCTATATTCTTCAGGCTTATAGAAATATTTTTGTCTTTTTAAAGAGAAATATTTGCAGCAACTTAGTCCTCTCAAAAGCTAGAATTCAAATAGATCAGAGTTACCATCATTCACAACTGGAATCCTGGCAGAGTCAGCCATTGCTGATAGCTGCCAGTGCCGAACCCATTCCATTTTTTTCCTCTCTTCAATTCTTCATTCTGTAGGTGTGGTTTGAAACTCACTCCTTTTACAAAGACTAATTTCTTAAGGCCCTACATGTGGAGTTACAGTATGCCACAAGATGGCACCATAGAACTGGCTACTTATATCAAAATGTTAAAATACTCCAGTTGTGACTGTGCAGAGGACATATAGAAGTCTACTTTGGGTTCATCCTATAAAACGGTCATTTAAAAAAAAAAACAAACTCATTCAGTTTAGTTCAGTGGCTCAGTTGTGTCCAACTCTTTGAGACCCATGGACTGCAGCACGCCAGGCTTCCTTGTACATCATGTACTCCTGGAGTTTACTCAAAGTCATGACCATTGTATTGGTGATGCTATCCAACCATCTCATCCTCTGTCATCCCCTTCTCCTCCCTCCTTCAATCATTCCCAGCATCGGGGTCTTTTCAAATGAGTCAGTCAGTTCTTCGCATTATGTGGTCAAAGTATTGGAGTTTCAGCTTCAGCATCAGTCTTTCCAATGAAGATTCAGGAGCAATTTCCTTTAGGATGGACTAGTTGGATCTCCTTGCTGTCCAAGGGACTCTAAAGAATATTCTCCAATGCCACAGTTCAAAATCATCAGTGCTTCAGCACTCAGCTTTCTTTATGGTGCAACTCTCACATTTATACATGAGTACTGGAGAAACCATAGCATTGACTACATGAACACTTGTTGGCAAAGTAACATCTCTGCTTTTTAATATGCTGTCTAGGTTGCTTATAGCTTTTCTTTCAAGAAGCAAGCGTCTTTTAATTTCATGGCTGCAGTCACCATCTGCAGTGATTTTGGAACTCCCCAAAATAAAGTCTGACACTGTTTCCCCATCTATTTGGCATGAAGTGATGGGACCAGATGCCATGATCTTCGTTTTTTGAATGTTGAGTTTTAAGTCAACTTTCTCACTCTCCTCTTTCACTTTCATCAAGAGGCTCTTTAGTTCTTCTTCACTTTCTGCCTTAAGGGTGGTGTCATCTGCATATCTGAAGTTATTGATATTTCTCCCAGCAATTTTGATTACATCTTATGCTTCTTCCAGTCCAGCATTTCTCATGATGTTCTCTGCATGTAAGTTAAATAAGCAGGGTGACAATATACAGCCTTGATGTACTCCATTCCCGATTTGGAACCAATTTGCTTTTCCATTTCCAGTTCTAATTTTTGTTTCTTGATCTGCATACAGATATCTCACTAGGCATGTCAGGTGGTCTGGTATTCCCATCTCTTGAAGAATTGTACACAGTTTGTTGTAATCCACACAGTCAAAGGCCCTGAAGTATTCAATGAAGCAGAAGTGGATGCTTTTCTAGACCGATATAATTTTTTGATGATCCAAAGGACTTTGGCAATTTGATCTCTGGTTTCTCTGCCATTTCTAAATCTAGTTTGAACATCTGGAAGTTCATGTTCATGTACTGTTGAAGCCAGGCATGGAGAATTTTGAGCATCACTTTGCTAGTGTGTGAGATTAGTGCAATTGTGCAGTGTTTGAACATTTTTTGGCATTGCCTTTCTTAGAGACAGGAATGAAAAGTGACCTTTCCCCGGACTGTGGCCACTGCTGAGTTTTCCAAATTTGCTAGCATATGAGTGCAGCCCTTTCACAGTATCATCTTTTAAGATTTTAAAGAGCTCAACTGGAATTCCATCACCTCCACTAGCTTTTTCATAGTGATGCTTCCCAAGGCCCACTTTTTTTTGACCTTGCTTCCAGGATGTTTGGCTCTGGGTGAGTAAACACACCATCATGATTATCTGGGTCATGAAGATTTTTCCAGTCCTGTGGCCACTGCTGAGTTTTCCAAATTTGCTGGCATATTGAGTGCAGCACTTTCACAGCATCATCTTTCAGGATTTGAAATAGCTCAACTGGAATTTCATCACCTCCACTAGCTTTGTTCGTAGTGATGCTTTCTAAGGCCCACTTGACTTCACATTCCAGGATGTCTGGCTCTAGGTGAGTGATCACACCATCATGATTATCCAGGTCATGAAGATCTTTTTTGTACAGTTCTTCTTTGTATTCCTGCCACCTCTTCTTAATATCTTCTGCTTCTGTTAGGTCCAGACCATTTCTGTCCTTTATCGAGCCCATGTGTGCATGAAATGTTCCCTTGGTATCTCTAATTTTCTTGAAGAGATCTCTAGTCTTTCCCATTCTGTTCTTTTCCTCTATTTCTTTGCATTGATCGCTGAAAAAGGCTTTCTTATCTCTTCTTGCTATTCTCTGGAACTCTGCATTCAGATGCTTATATCTTTCCTTTTCTCCTTTGCTTTTTGCCTCTCTTCTTTTCACAGCTATTTGTAAGGCCTCCCCAGACAGCCATTTTGCATTTTTGCATTTCTTTTCCATGGGAATGGTCTTGATTCCAATCTTAGCAGTATGTAAAAAAAGTTAGTTGAGGTTTTTAAGGAGATGTAATATATAGAGCTGCATACACACATATATATACATATATACATATATACATATATATATGCTATTTTGTGGCAAGGAATCAAAATTTCTTGGTTAATATAAAAATTTACTTGCTGGAGATTGACATTTTTTTAAAGAAAACTCTGATGGAGTCAGATTACCTGTGTGCCACGTGACAAGTGATGAAGTTTGTTTACTTCACCACTCCTTTCATTTCTGTCTCATCTTGTAAGGGTTTTCCCTTTGTATATTCAACTATACAATCCACAGACAAAAATTTATTCAATTATTATTTACTGTAATATAGTAATGAAGGAAAAAGTTAAATTTTAAAAAGTTTTCTTTGTCCTGTTAAAACCCCAGAGGCAGGCCATACCTCATGGAAAATAGCCTGCCCCTTATCTGATGACTCATGGTCTCCTGATCTTTGCAAAAGCCCCCTACCCAGAAAGGTTATTTTTCTGTTAATCCTTCCTGGAGGCTGTTTTTCTGAGAATTAGCCAAACTGCTTCGGGGTGGTCGGTAGGCCATTTCGACTTAACTTGCAGACCTATCCCTGTAAAGGTCAAGCCTTGCCCACCAATCAAACGTCCTCATCCCACCTGTACCTGCTTGTGGCCCCCAATCACATTGTCCTAACCCTATTCCCGCCTGCTTGTGATTTTTCTGTATAAAAATCCTTTTCGACCAGTATTCTGGGTTCACTCCTCCCGAGGAGTTTGAACCCTGGCGCGCCGGTTCAATAAGGTTCAATAAAATCCTCTTGCGGTTTGCATCGAATTCCGAGTCTTGGTGATCTGTGGGAAGACGGTTCCGGTGATTAGGCCTTCTCTGGGTCTAACAGTAATAGTTTCTTCAAGATTTTACTTGTATCTCAAAATTGTGCTTGCATCTCACCACTAGCCAAAGCATGCAGAGAATAGGAATGAATTGAGACGTACTCAGGCCAAATGGGGGAAAACTCAGATTAAAGCCATCAGTTTTAAACACCTTGATTAATCTCATCTCCATGAGTAGGAATACTCAGAAACTGCTAAAATGTGCAGGCTCAGTTAAAAATATGTCAGCTGCACTCCAATTTATGGAGCTCGGAGCCTCCTCACATTCAATTTACTATTAAAGGAATGAGTCACTGAGCTCAGGCATGGGTTTAGCAACTCAGATTTCTATTGGTTTAAAAAAAAAAAATTTTAAGATCCACTACAGTTTCCCAGCCAAACAAAGTAAATACTCCCTGGGAGGGTTGGTGCAAAATCAATATGAAGAGAGAACAATTGATATACACAGGGAACAGCTATCTGGAAAATATTTGGAAGTTATATTTGCATGGCCAGCTATCCTTGGTTGTCTGAGGCTGACCAGCAGCTAACAGACTGAACTCTACAGAGCTGAGAACTCTCAGTCACACAAGCTATATTTGGCGTTTTCTCACACGAACCTCTAGTAGAGAGGAAGAAAAGAAATTACACTGACCTGAGCTAAGGTTTAATGAATACATTCAAATAGCACATTCTCCAATTCCCACTCCTCTTTTGAAATGAACCTTATAAAAATGAGAAATTCACCCCCCAAATTAGGAGAATAATACATGGACCATCTGTGCTGTCCCCAACTAACTTGGGAAATAAAATATTACAAACACATTTGAAGCCTTTCTTATTTGCACGACCCTCCATGCCCCAACTGTGAAATATTTTCCTGGATTTTCCACTTATCATTCTCACGCATAACACTTTCTACCACATGTCTGTAATTCATAAACAATATCCAGTATTTTAATGGTTTTAAAATTATACAAATAGCATGCTATGTGACTATCACTTCTGCAGCTTGTATTTTTTTCCTCTGGATATTATGTTTTCCAAATTGAAGATTTTTGAGCAGAGCGATGACAAGATTTTTCCTCTTGTTTTGACTTAGACCATCACAATCTTGAGAAATCAGATAGATGCATAACAACTTAAGTACAGTTGGCCCTTCATACCTACAGTTTCCACATCCATAGATTCAACCAATCACAGACTGAAAATAATTGAAAAAACATTTCATAAATTCCAAAAAGCAAAACTTAAATCTTTCACAGTTGTACTGGCAACTGTTTACATAGCACTGACATTGCATTAGGTATTATTGGTACCCTAGAGTCGGACACGACTGAGCGACTTCACTTTCACTTTTCACTTTCATGCATTGGAAAAGGAAATGGCAACCCACTCCAGTGTTTTTGCCTGGAAAATCCCAGGGATGGGGGAGTGTGGTGGGCTGCTGTCTATGGGGTTGCACAGAGTCGGACAGGACTGAAGCAACTTAGCAGCAGAGATAATTTTAAGATTATGGGAGCATGTGCAGAGGTTATATGAAAATTCTACACCATTTTACAACAGGGCCTTGAGCATCCAGATTTTGGTATCCATCTAGGGGTTCGAAGAACCAGTTCCTTCATGGATACCAAGGCATGATGGCAAATCACTCCAAGCTTGTTACTGTGTCCACCTATAATAAGCTAGTATCAACAATCTTCAAACAATTGGGAAAGTTTATTATTTCTCATTCTTTAATATTCTGTACTTTATCTCTCTTTTCATAAATAATACCCTACCATCCCACACTCCTCTATTCTTTCTAATGCCTCCAAGACAGAGACGTATGTAGACACCAAAATATGATATGGTAGCAAGCAATAGATAAGATGAATTCATCATGCTTGATTGTAGAAAAATGGGAGTCATCTTTGAAGAGTTATGATAGGATGGGAATAAAAGAGATTGAGTCCCCAAGCCAATAAAAAACATCTCCAATATATTCCCAGTCCCAGTTCATAAGTCTACCTGAAGGTAAGCCCCATGAAGGCAAAGAGTATGTTTCTACTTCTCTGTATCACAGTGTGTGGCATATGCTCTGCATAAAACAAATTCACAATGAATATTTCTTGAAAAATCTGATGATGGTGGTAAAGATGACTGGGATCAAAAAAGTACAACATTAACACAATGCCAATGCCAGACTTTTAAATCATCAAAATTACTGATCTGTTGCATTTTTATGTATGCTCTCCTAATCCTTTCTTGTGTTTCCAACACAAACAAGCATCTTTTTTCATGTTCTTTCAATCTCATTAGTAAAAAGAAAAAAAAAAGTAAACCTGCCACCTTTGAATACCAATTATCTTCATATTTTTATACCTGAGGCTAAATATATCATCAATGAGTTTTAACCTTATCAGCTAGAGCCCTGTACCACCATGCTGACAGGAGAGCCAGCCAGGTCCCAGGGGGTATTCTGCAGAGCTACAAATCAAGATCTTCAAGCAATATCATGTCCTGTTTCATCCAGGCCACTGCAGGAAAAATGAGTCTATATGTCAGAAAGTTAATGGATTACTTTACAATAAGAAATATAGCTGCCATGGAGAACAGAATATGCCAGTTTCCAAGACTGGCTTCCCCTTTCTCACACAGTTCTGAAGGTTTGCTGATGACATTTATTTTCAGAAGGTCACCATCGTGTGTGCCTCTCTGCTGAGCTGCAAGGGCCCTGTTCTAGGCCAGAGGGCATGTCCCGCTTGACTTTGACCAAGCTTAGCTTTCTCAGAGCTCTATGTTATACTTAGTGGGTTTCTATTAATAAGTGGAAGTGTGAATATCTGCTTCAGTCCTCTTTAAGTCCTTCTTTGTCTATCAGCCCTTCTTATTCTTAAAAATACAGATCTGATTAAGCCCTAGTCCCCAAAGCAAACCACACAAGGGCTCTGAGCAAATGTGTATGTGAGAGTTAAGTTTAGTAGGGTTCTTTCTATATGCAGAGTCCTAATTGGATCTGCTGAATCCAGTCTATACCTATATTCATGTAAAGACAAATTAAAATATTACTATCTCATAAAAGAGGGACATCTCTTCAAGTAAGCTGTTATACAGTAGTTCAACAAAGCTCTCAATTCTAAACTTGCATATTAAATCATAATCTGAACTGATGAAGATATAGGCAAGGAAATAAGTAATATACATGCTGAATAAACTCAGATGACATTAGTTCTCTATGACATTTTTGCTAACAGTTTACAATATCAGAATATGTGAGCTGAAAAAAACTTTAATGATTTTTAACCACAAATTTCACAGCGGTGCTTAAATTGACTTTAGTCAAAATAACCAAATTCCCACTGGACATTTTATCAGGACATGAGAACATCTGAATCAAGCAATTATTTAGAAACTATTGATATGGCCATAATTTCTATTAATAGCAAAACACTGAAGATATCATATAAAGATCAAGTATACTCTAGCTTCAACTAGTCCCTTTCCAACAACAAGCTTAGCAGATTTTTCATAATCACAGTCCTTAACAATTTATGGATTTTATTTAATCTCAAAACCCAAAAAAGAGAGCTGGGATCTAGTCACATCATTTTCAGCAGGTCCATGAACTACAGATTTTAAAACCATTTCAAAAATTTGAGCAATACCAAAGAAATTCTTAGCAAAGGACTTAATCAATTAAAAGTTTTAGCTGATGTAAAACATCAAACTTTCAATAACTCCCTCATGAATTTAATAAAACCTGGGCAAATATAAACCAAAATTCTTTAATACAACATCCAAAGGTTGCACTTGTGTTTCTGGAAAAAGACATCATTTTTTAACACTGGAAGATCTCCCCTTTCTAACTTCAAGCCCAAAATAAGATCTTGAGCATTGGCCTTAGAGGACAGGTGTCCAATGGCTATTCTCATACCAAATGCTGAGAGTCAGGCCACTATTAGCGCAAGATGGGATGGGAACAGGAGACAAAGCAGATTTAAACACTGTCTGTTCCTTGTGCAGTGCATGTAAAAGAGGGGCTAGGACAGATAACTTATATGCAGAGAACATCATGAGAAATGCCAGGCTGGATGAAACACAAGGTGGAATCAAGATTGCCTGGAGAAATATCAATAATCTCAGATAAGCAGATGCTGCTGCTAAGTTGCTTCAGTTGTGTCAGACTCTGTGCGAACCCATAGACAGCAGCCCACCAGGCTCCTCTATCCCTGGGATTCTCCAGGCAAGAACACTGGAGTCGGTTGCCATTTCCTTCTCCAAAGCATGAAAATGAAAAGTGAAAGTGAAATCACTCAGTGGTGTCCGACTCTTAGCTACCCCATGGACTGCAGCCTATCAGGGATTCATGGGATTTTCCAGGCAAGAGTACTGCAGTGGGGTGCCACTGCCTTCTCTGGATATGCAGATGATACCACACTTATTGCAGAAAGCAGAGAATGAAAGAGTCTCTTGATGAAAGTGAAAGAGGAGAGTGAAAATGTTGGCTTAACTCTCAGCAATAAAAAAAGGAAGATCATGGCATCTGGTCCATTAACTTCATGGTGAACAACAGGGAAACAATGGAAA